>JACXGM010034833.1:0-11854 GCA_016801145.1 Umbra pygmaea | reverse complement strand
GTGTGTGTGTGTGTGTGTGTGTGTGTGTGTGTGTGTCTGGGATGGACAGGAAGAGAGAGGAGACCACAAAGTGTTCAAATGTATACCTCAAATTTCCAGCACATTCGCCAGGAGACATTCTTCATATGTCAAACATCTCCCTCAGATAAGGCCAAGGATGATTGGGAATGCCTTGCTGCTTGTCGAATCTCTGGGATCTCCATTTTCTTCATTTTCAATCATGTCACCATACATAATACTATGCTAACGTTACCGCGATTAAGCCGCAATGATTTGCAGCGAATGAATGCCACCGAATCTGTCGAGTCGTCTTGTAGTGGTGGGTCAAATGCCACGTATATTTCCATTCAATTAGATTGAATTCGGAATTGATGACGAGAGAAATACCGGTAACTTTGTTTAGAAACTAAAGTAACGAGACAATTTTGTAAAATGTAAGGAGTAGAAAGTACCGATATTCATGTTAAAAATGTAAGGAGTAAAAGTAAAAAGTTGGTACAAAAATAAATAGTAAAGTAAAAATATCTGAAAAATCTACTTGAGTACAGTAACAAAGTATTTGTACTTAGTTACTTCCGATCTCTGAGCGTCACAGTGCATTTCCTTGTTGAAGCCTGGTGTCCATGGACTTCAATGGGGCTGCTTTGAACAGTTTTTTTCAGTGCTTTGAAACTAGATGGTCATTGGATAAATGCTGCGATTATATCCCGCCCACGGACGCTCAGCATCTCTCTGGATCTGAATGGAGGAGTGGGCTGGCCTGGACTCCGGGCTTCTGCGTGATGATTGGAGGGTCTGTCGAAAGGTCTGTCGAAGGACTTGTAAGTCCAATGGCCTCGTGATACTGTAGCTTCCCTGACCAATATCCTCCTGGCTCGATCATCTAGTTTGGAGGGACGGCCAGATATAGGCAAGTTGTTGGTGGTGCCATACACCTTTCACTTCTGAATAATGCTCTGAACAGTACTCAGAAGGATAGTTAAAGCCTTTGAAATATTTTTGGATCCTTCTCATAACATGTGCCTTTTCAGAACTTTATCCTGGAGCCTTTACAACCAAGAAGAACCTTTACAACCAAGAAGTATTGTTATTGTTGCCATGCACTACTAGTAATGGACTCATCAGAGGTGTTTCCAGCATTGAAGGAAATCCGGGGCTTAGCCCAGACCATTTTATGCAAATATGGGGTATCACTTTGTTTTTTTTACAGTAACACTTTCAGTCAAAGCACATCTTAATTATGTGAGACTTTCCAGATAAATGCCTCTTAAAATAGTTGAACATAATATGAACTGTTGTGTATTGGTATATTACATTTTAAGTCAACAAAACAACTGTCCTAGAGAGTTCAATCTCTTTTCACCTGCTCCTGTTGCTCTCCCTTCTCATCAAGTCTTGTTGTCTCTATCTCTCTCCTTCCACCAGAAAGATACCAGAGAGACAAGATGTGTTTAATGTTAACATTAGTGTAACATTATGCAAACACACATACACTTTCTCAACAAACAGACACACATTTAACATACACTATGCACCTCTTGCTGTCAATCTGGTGTCCTTCTCATTACTTGTTGTTAATTTTACTCTCATCGCTTGCTGTTGTCCCTCTCATAGCTTGCTGTTGTCCCTCTCATTATCATCAAGCGTTAATATCATATTTTTATGGTATTATACAAATATTATCCTGAAGTTTCCTAATATCAATGCCTATCCTATAATGATGGACTATTAAAGATATTTATCATGCACAAACCTTGACTTGGTGTACAACGATTTTAAATGCTTGAATTACACACATCTAATAAAAAACGTGACAGCAGAAAGCAATATTTACAACCTTTGGAAATATATGTACTGTACTCTCATTTATATTGTATTAACATGGTATAACGTATAAATGTTTGTAATTTGAGCAATCTGCGTGGAAGAAATGCATTGACCCAACTCTACATGTCCCCCCCCCCGTCACTAGCTAGCCTTTCCATCCCCTCAGCAATTTTCTGAAGGAACCCGTCTGACCTCCGTTACTTACCTAAACCACTTAAAAACGAAACACGTGTCTCAAAGACAATGTTGTTGGAAAGGGTGGATAATTTGCTTTAAACTGGTATTTAAAACATAATTAACCTGCTAGTATTTCTTTTTTATTAAGTAAACAAGGTAAACTGTACAGAAAACCGTGAGTGTAGTGTACGCATCCCGATGAGTCTCCTGTACACTTTTCTAGAAATGGGCACACTTATCTCAAAATGTGTAGCCGTTATCTTCAAATGCGATGATAAGCATGCTGGTCCGAGTGCTAACGTAGCATCTGGTAAAAACAAGCTACTTTAGGTAAACAAATATGCCTACTGTGAGTGAAAGCCAGATAGATGATTATCTTCAGACTTTAAGGACCAAAAACATGTGAATTCTTACCCACTGAATTCTTTAGGAAAAATCCCCAAAGTCTCATTTGCATAATGTTTGCTGTTATCTCAGCACTAAACTAACGTTGTTAGTTGGTGTCAACGACTGTGCTAGCTCCTCCCCTTCCTGCTGCCTATTCAACAGAGAGGAAGAAACGGAGTAGCCCATAGGCTACTGACAGCAAAGAAACTTATTCTATAGGCTAGATTATTAAAAAAAACTATGTCTACTTTACAGGCTGTATGCAGTTTGTGCAAAGGCAAGGCAGAATGAAATAAGGCAGTTTATGATTTACATAAGGTATTGCGCATATTTGTCAGTCATCTTTTCAAAATACATTCGGGGCTAGACTCAAAACATTCGGTGCCGAAGCCCCGGCAAAATCGGCTGACGCCGCGTCTGGGACTCATAATGGAAGTGCCGTGTTTTTATGAAGGAATCAAATCCACTACAATTTATTTCAGGTGGGGGGGACAATTACGGTAGCATGGTGTGTGATCTGGGAAGTGACTGGTTGTACCTGAGCAAGTTTATCATGGTTACTCTAGGGGGCAGATCACTTATCAAACTATGTATTTTACTAATTACATTTTGATAATTGTTCAGAATTGTTGTAAATGTTATTTTCACATTGATGTCGAGGGATATATTGTGTAAACACTGTTGGCAAAGGTTAAATTTAATTTATTTTAATTTCCAGGATTTTGAAAGGGTATAATGGTCTTCTATAGACACTGTGTATGGGGCTAAATGCAGTTTAGGTGAGACCCTGACAGAACTCTGTGTAAATGAATGGAGGATAAGGGGAAACATGGCTATCATTTACTCTGTTGGGCTTCCAAAAGACACCTGCTGTGACGTGAAACATACTGTGCAAATCTGTTCATTTCCCTTCTCCATCATTTCTCTTGCACTTTGTCTTTCTCTCTCTCTTCTCTCTCATTCTTTCTCTCTCTCTCTCTCTCCACTCTGCTAGACAGGTGTGACTGATGACAGGCGCTAAAGGTGATCCCTGAACTAGGATTATATCTCAGCACTCTTCCCATCTCTCATTCTGTTTCATTCCATTCTCCATGCATCACACTATTCCACACACATTTTGGGCAGTTTTATTCTTCATTAAAGCAAAACACATCAAATCAGGTTGCTCCTCATAGTATTATCATATGTGGATTTTACATGTAGTAATTGGAGCTTTGGTTACAGAGGCAAGTGTCTGATAATAGTGTGTAGTGACTGGTTAGAACTAGTTTTGACTGGTTATAAATTAGCCCAGTTAGAAGGAGCTGTGATTGGTTCCCAATCTGACCAGTTATGTATATTTGTGAATGGTTGCTGATTAGAGAAAAGCTATGCTCTCTAGAACCCAAAAGGGTTCTTTATCCATTCCCTGAGGAGAACCCTTTGAAGGAGCCTTTTTGGTTTCATTTAGAGCTATGTTTGGTTCCATAACAAACCTGCTCCATAGAGGGTTCTACCTGCAACAAAATAGGGTTAAACTTAGAACCAAAATGGTTTTCCCAGGGACCAACACAGGTGTTCATAGGGGACAGCCAAAGAACCCTTTCAGAACCTGCCATCCTCATATAGTTCCATTAGCGTTGCCTCTTCTTTCATGATTAAATTTGATTGTCTGGACACTAATTGATATGGTGAACAGCACGTGACTGGTACATGATCATATATTTATGAGCTATTTGTAACATTACCATTTTATGGGGTCATTTCATTTCTCCAGACTAACTGCAAGATGGAATCTGTTGAAATAAAGTAATCTATAATTCATATGGGGCTGGCTGCCTTGCCTGGAATCCGACTGTGGAGACGTAGGAAACGTAAGCATCAACTGTGTGTTTGTTATCACGTGTGTCTGCATGTTTGACAGAAAATTCTAACCAGATTTTTTCAAGGAATGTGTGCCGGGTCAGTTTGATAAATAATGTTTTACAGTCTTCCATCCATGGCCTTAGCATTTAAAACCGAATAAAAAGAATTGATGAGATTAGTTTTGTTGTTGCTATGTTCATCTCCACAACCACTCATCTGTTCCTTCTCCTCCCCCCATCTCCTCCCCTCCTCTTCTCCTCTCTCCTGTCTAACTTATTATTCCTTTCTCCACATTTCTCATCCTGTCTCTCTACTCCTCATATCTTTTCTCCACCTCTCTGCGTTCTGCTCTCCATCTTTCAACAGTCCTGTTTTAAGCCTGAAAGCTGCAGAACGGGCAGATTTACAATGAGCAAATACAAGCTGGTGGTCTGCGCCTTCTTTAGTTGCTGCAGTCACAGGGAAAGAGGTGTTTTGGTAAAGTGGAGTGGATAGATTGACCAGATCGAAATGGACCTTGTGCAGCGTTATAATCACCAGCAGATTGGGAGATTGTGTGGAGCTTATAACAGTATTGTTTACAAAGGAGACTCTAATACCCTAGTTGAAAAAATATTTTTTTTACCCCCCCTGCCCCCAATTTTTATCCCCTCCCACTTTTTCATGTCCAATTACCCTTTTAAGCTTCAGCCTGCGGGATGGTTGAAGATTGATCGCATGCTTCCTCCAGGCACATGTTTATATGCCGTCTGATTTTCATCACACTGCAAAACCATGATTGAATTCATACGTGCCCATTCTGCACAAAAGGAGTCGCTCAAGGTTTTTGTGTCTGACTACTTGCCCATCTACCTGAGCAGAGCTGAACAAATTTGCATCGCCCCCGGGCAGGTCCCCCCGGGATAGCCGGAATGCCACGACCAGGATATGAACCTTGGCCACTGTGAAACAGTTGTGTTGCGAGGCAGCGACTTATGCTGCCTTCCATTTGGCTGGGAAGTGGGAGGTCGGAACTGGGAATGACATCACATTTGAGTTAAAACAAGTTGATCTACTTCCAGTTACCGAAGTGGCAAAACAAGTTGGACGCCCCCAGGAAAGCCTTCGTTGTTCTTGACCTTTCTGAATATAAACAACTACAGAACAACTAGCCATTTTTAGCGAAACCAGTGGATAAATACACATTTCTGTGTATTTTCACACCTTCTAGCGCCGTAGCAGCATGTCCAGACTCAGAAGTTGTATAGTACTGTGTGTTCGACAATTTTCATGAATATCAAAAAAAAACAATTACTAAAAATTTACAGTAACAACAACTTTCACTCACTGTTCATACAGGGTACTGCCATCTTTGAAAATGAACTTGGGGGTAGTGAAATTTCTCAGACTTCATGACTAGGAATTCTGAGTACAAATGGAACGCGGCATTAGACCACTGCACCATGTGGAGGCCCCATTAAATAATGTGTTTTGACTACATTACCAGTACTAGACACAGAAATTTTTGACGTTTAGGTCGTGAAAGAGATAGGCAAAACTAATTTGAACACAGGAATTGATGTTTGTTACTGAGATTTAGTTAATTTCACAGCAGTTGTACTCACAGGGGATATTTAGCTGTCTGAGATGTTCAAGATCGTCCTTCTCCCGCACATCTCTTTCCTCCTTCTCAACCTCTCACTCCACCATCTCTCTCTCTCTCTGCTGGCCAGATCAAGCAGCAGTCTTTGTCATGCTGATGAGACCAAAGAGGACAGGGCCACAGAGGAACAAGCCAGTCCCCAGAGAACAGGGAGGGCACGAGGGGAGGGAAACACGATGAACATCCTGCCGGTTCATTGCTTCTGTTTCACAGACCTTTTCTTCTGGCAGGTTGTGCTTTTCACAGTTAGCCCGGTCTCTAAACTGTGTCTACGGCTGCGTGTGCGCGCGGTACGCCCTGCGAATGTGTTCGGTGAGTGTGTCAGGCAGATCAGAACCACAATATTAATGACACCCAAAGCCTCCAGCCATACTTAAGCAAGCACACACACACAAAACACACACACAGATACACACACACAAACACACACAGATATACACGCACACAAACACACAGAATGTCTGAAAGTACTGTGTTGTCCACGCCCACCAGCTGCTTGTGAGCTTGTTTAGCAGTTGTAATGAGAGATTTAGACTCCTGTGTGTGTGTGTGTGTGTGTGTGTGTGTGTGTGTGTGTGTGTGTGTGTGTGTGTGTGTGTGTGTGTCTCTCTCTCTCTCTCTCTCTCTCTCTCTCTCTCTCTCTCTCTCTCTCTCTCTCTCTCTCTCTCTCTCTCTCTCTCTCTCTCTCTCTCTGGTACACCCCTATAACTGCTATTCTCTCTTTCCAACTCCCCCCCCTCCCATATCCCCAACTCAACAGCACCCACATCTCTCTCACTCTCGCTCTCTCTGTTGTGTGTAGTGGAGGTTTATAGGCTGCCGGAGCAGAGGTACAGATAGCTGTTACTCAGAGTTGATCTTTGTCTCTCTCTTCTGCTCTTGGAAGAATATACACCATCTTGTTCTTTGGTATTACCTCCCACCTGGAGAAAACAACAAGCAGCGTACAGACCTGTGACTAGGAGGTATGTCAGCGTACATCACTCTCAAGACACTGTGTGTGTGTTTGTTTGTGTGTGTTGAAGCGAGGGAGTGTGTCTGTCAGGCTAGCTTACAAGATTCTTGAGTGCATGATGTCAGGCCGGGAGCAGTACCTTTTCCCTCTCCAGACCTGCATGGTTACCAAGAGAAAACTTGTCAAGATTTGTTTAGAAGAAAACATACAAATTGTTTGTATTTGTATTACCACACAGATGTTGTGATGTTATGCACTCAAATCTTAATGACTGGTCTAGATGTTTTTTTTTAAGGTTGGGTTTTTGCCCTGTGTTGTTTTAGCGGTTTTATTGATGTGGTTGTTAGCTCTGAGACCATGTCCTTATGTTTGCTGGCACCACAAAAAGGAAAACAGGTTTTTGGCACACACACAACACACCCATCACACACACAACACACCCATCTCACACACAATACACCCATCACACACACACACCAACTTAACTTGTGGGGACCCAAATCATTCTCAAATTATTCTGCATTCATTCTGCCTATCCAACTGTAAATTTGTCCCTATCCATAACCCAAAAGATCTAACCATAACTGGAAAAAATAACATGAATAACAAAAATGTCCTCAACGGGAAACCGTTAAACACAGGCACTTACACCTGAGCACACACAACTGAACAGGGGAACTCCACAGCAAAAACGTCAGTGTTAAATTAACACTCTCAGTGTTTATATAGGTCCAGTGGACCTATATACACACTGAATAGTGTTAATTTAACACTTAGGGTGTTGATTTAACACAGACGTTTTTACTGTGTATCCTCCATGTTGTTTGTCTGTGTGTAACAGATTGCAGCTTAATGAGGCCATCAATGCTGCCTCTTCAATGATCCTCCCAATGATACTCACAATGATCCTCACAGGCCCTTTCACAAGTTCTCTGAGGGCCCATGATCCATCTTGAGTTGTGTTTATATATGTCTAAACGGCATACCACTCTGCATATACCATACTATGGTTACCTTTGTCCCGAGAGAGAGAAGCAGGTCCCATTTCTGTTCTTTAGGCAAGCTCCATGGATTGAAGTGGACAAGAAGTGTAGAGGAGTCGATGAAATTGGAGAATTTAGAAGGTCGAACAGCAGGCTATGGCATTCTGTGTGAGTGGCATTCAAAAAGGAAACTCAAATAAAAGCAGGACGTCCTACTAACAATAAGTTGCACAGTGTCATTTCTTTTGGTGTCTTTGGTTATATTAATACATACTTGATACGCACTGTAGAGGTTATATCAGGTTTTGTAAATAGCTTTCATTTTACAGCGTGGACATTTTGCTTGACATTCAGCAAAACTGAGATCAGGAACCTTCTCCAGAAGGTATGGGTGGAGGTGTCAGCCACTAGTATTCCTGACAACTTCACCAGAAAGGTTCAAGATTACTAGTTAGTCTCTGAAACACATGGAAGGGCATGCCTAGTTCAGGAAAAATGTATTGTGGACCAATGAGAGCAGGACTGAGAAATAATGTACGCAAAATAAGCATAAAGAGAGACAGAAGATACTAGCGCATGGGGAGGAGCAAGACATTTATAGTTACATTTTAGTCATTTAGAAGATGCTCTTTTCTGGAGTGACTTACAGTAAGTGCATTTATTTAAGAGAAACTAGGTGAAACAACCAAGTCACTAGTAAGAAATTCAATACTTGAAACAGTGTTAGAAAAGGATCATACAAATAAACATAAAACATTTTTAAAAACAACAGAGGTGTTGTGGAACAGAGATGGCTGGACAACATTAAGTGTTAGAAACACTGACGATCATGATGTGACATTAAATCTATTATACTATATTGATTGCTTAACTAAAAGGGGGGACCGGTCTCATGGTCACATGGTCTCATGGTCACATGGTTTCATGGTCACAGGGTCTCATGGTCACATGGTCTCATGGTCACATGGTCTCATGGTCACATGATCTCATGGTCACATGGTCACGTGAATTTAAATTGCTGAACTCCTCTATAACACACTGTATTTAAAAGGTGATTTTGCATTGTCCAAAAATCACCTCACATTGTCTCAGGCATATCAACACCAATCACAATCCACCAACCAAAATCAGGTTCAGGTGTGCAGCAAGTGGGTTTGGTACTAGAGTCACTGTTTCCTCTGATTCAATTGGCTAGAATTGGTCACTCTGACTGCCTTCTAAAACATTTGATCATGTGACAGGTCACCCCCTTTAAATACAGATGGATGTTCTAGATAGGAACAGCGGTGTGGCTAATGTGGTGGAACTTTGACTGTTCTTTGAATGTCAGTGAAATTGCTCATATCCCTCAGAGTTAGATTGCGTTCAAACTCACAGAGACAGCGAGGCAATATTAATCAATAAGAAGTGCAATGGCTTGTCCGGCGATGAATGAAGTCCAAGTTGGTTTTGAGTGGCAGTTTGTTTCTGTTGGTGCTGTGTTAAAAAATAATGTGCTCAGGTGAGTGGGTGGGGCACGTGCCCCCTCAGATGTGTGAGCCAAGTGGATTTTCCTTTGAATATCAGTATTTGTGGGCACATGTTTCCGTGTGTTGTGCACACTGTGCCCCCTTAAAAACAATAGGTGCATGATGCCCCTGAGTGTGCTCAGCCCAGACTGGTAGAAGAGGCAGAGGGTGGCAGTGGGCGAGGCTAATAGCGTAACATGAAGCCATGTCTTAACACCAGGGAATCAGCACAAACTCATGCTCTCTTTTTCCCGTCTATTTAATCATCCTCTACATTAACCTGTCTCTTCTTCTTTACCTTTTTCCATTCAATATTTATTTCTTCTTTTCCTTGGCTCGTGTTGTCTATCCCATGGGAAATATAGTTTGCGTTTGTACTACTGTATAAAAGAAAAGACAATACTTTTTAATTTGTATTTGTTTTATTGAACAAGGCAAGTTGACTGAGAATCAATTTATATTTGCAGCTATGACCTGGGAGCAATTAGTTCTCGCTGCATTCAGAACGATGTCCGGTCAGTGCCGGCCCAAACTTTTTGGGGGCCCTGAGCTGAATTTTTATTGGGACTCCACGTGGAGTCACCTGTGCACTGTGGAGCCGCTTAGTTTGCTTATGCCTCGGGTCGGCCCTGTGTCCGGTGTAAATGTTTTCTGATGTATTTAATGGCATTTGTAGACGGTCCTGTTCATACTTCTTTGTTAGCTGAGGAGGCTTCAGCATTATGGGTCTCAGGTTGTCCGCCTTGGTTCTCTTGAATGTTCCCAGATTGACATTGAACCTGGCTTAGGTCAGCTGTTAGGCCACATGTTGCCAGTTCTTAGTCAAAACCCCTATGGTCATTATGGGATGATTTATACTGTTGGCTGTCATGGAAACCAGATAGGTGTGGAAGCGATATGTGACAAGGGTTCCCCTGAGGAAAGGGTTAATGGACAGGTGGCTCTTGGACCTCTAGAGGTGTTCACTCAAAAGTGTACCCCCCATTGTTACCCTCATGTAAAGTAGTTCCCCCCTGTTACGATGTAACCTCCAGCCACGAATGCTCCGCATAAATTGGTTGCTTTTCATACAATTGACTCTGGCAAAACTTTGTAGAGGATATAAGGTTATTTATTGAGAAATATGATACTTTCAGACATATAAACTGTATTCTGTATGTACAGTATACATGTATGGATGGATGACAAATTCTCAGAGCAAAATTAGAGGTTTATTTTCCGGCTTTCACAGACTTGCGGGGTCTTTTTTTTATTTCTGTCTCTAGTTGGTTTTTCCACTGCCACTCACTCGCCCGTGGCTGACATGTTGGTCTGCCTGGCCTTGATCTGTCATATCTAGCCTGCAGGATCTGGCCTCAGTCACTCTTGCCATTAGTCAGGTTGGGTCTGCAGCCTGCCCGTTTTATTCTTAGACCTAAAGGTTGACTGGGTTACCACGCTTACTGGATTTCCTGTGCGGCTTGTCTGGAATATTTGCAAAACACACACACGTCCGTTTCATGTGGCTGACGTAAGTGAGTTAACAGCTGAGAGGACTGAAAGCCAGATGAAAGAAATAGGGAATTACCCTGTCCAAAAATATGGCAGGAAACCTACTCCTAGTTTAGGCTTGGAATACTGTCAAATGAACAATCTCCGTGACAACAGGATCTGGTACCAGATTATCCAGGAGTCAGAAAAGGAAGATGATCATGATGATGGTAAGGACACTGTTGGCATCGAATGAGTCCTAGCCCAACATTACCTCTTTAACTCAATCCTAATCCTAATCGCTAAGCGTTAAGCTCCTTACATTAACCAAACACGTTTTTCAAATAAAACACTGGTTTGCGCATCAAAAGCATCCCTGTTGATCAGCTAGGTGTTGTAGAAGGGACCTGTTGAGCCTTTCAAACCATAAGAGTGAGTTTGATATTGGGGGGGGACACATATTTTTCACAAATTCTTGCTATTATTGGGGAGGGAACACATTGCATATCTCTAACATTGGGGAGGACATGCCCCCCGCATCCACCCCTGCTCCTACGCCCTTGTTCAAAGTAACCTGAATCTTCTATCTTCATATAGAGATCAGTGATAAATGTCAGAAAGGTCTTCTTTGTCAAACCACCATCACCCATGGAGGAATCTAAATTGTGGAGTACCAGCATGGTGGTGGTGTAACGTCCAGCCCTAGGTCCCCTCTCTGTCCCTCCAGACCTAGGTCCCCTCTCTGTCCCTCCAGACCCAGGTCCCCTCTCTGTCCCTCCAGACCCAGGTCCCTTCTCTGTCCCTCCAGACCCCGGGCCGCCCCCTGTCCCTCCAGACCCCGGGCCGCCTCCTGTTCCTCCTGACCCCGGGCCGCCCCCTGTTCCTCCTGACCCCGGGCTCTCTGTCTCGCCCACCCCAGTGTTGTGGGCTTAGGGGGGGGATTCTGTAACGTCCAGCCCTAGGTTAGGCTGTTTATGTTCCTTATGTCAGTGATGTCTCCTGTGTTCTGTCTTACGTCCTCAGTGTATTCAGTATTATACATACAGTGGTTTAGTTATGT
>JACXGM010034832.1:0-11857 GCA_016801145.1 Umbra pygmaea | reverse complement strand
CTCCTCAGAGTCTCCGGGTCCCCAAAGTTATAGGCAGAGGACCGTGCTACAAGCTTGGCACGGACATTACCATTAACCCAGGGCTTTTGGTTGGGGAAGGTCTTGACATTGAGCCGCGGGACGACATCATCTATGCACTTGGTGATGAATGCTGAGACAGAGTCAGTGAATTCATCGATGTTGTCACCTGCTGCAATACAGAACATTTCCCAGTCTGTAGTTTCAAAGCAGTCTTGGAGGGTAGTAATGGATTGGTCACTCCATTTTTGAATTGACCGAAAAACCGGTTTTTCCTGTTTAAGATGTTGTCTGTAGGTAGGGAGGAGAAGAATGGAGATGTGATCTGCCTTTCCAAAGGCAGGGCGGGGGATGGGTTTGAAGCTGTTATGGATCGTTGAATAACAGTGGCCTAGGGTCTGATCGCCCCGAGTGTGAAAAGAAATATGCTGATAATATTTAGGCAATATTTTTTTCATGTTTGTCCTGTTAAAGTCTCCAACAACAATAAAAACAGACTCGGGATTAGCGTCCTCCAGGCCACTTGGAATTCTGAAGGCCCTAGTCTACCCGGAGACAACACAGATGAAAAAATCTTATTGGATAAAGCTTTCATTTATATGAGTTGTGCTAAAAGCAAGGCAACTGAAAAGAACGTATGTAGGAATAAAATCACCATATAGACTAATTTAAATGAACTTTTTAAAATATATATAATGCTGATGAAAAAATATATTAAAGAAGTACGAAAATACATTTCTGATTATCTTTTGGCCTGCAGAGAAGGCCTTGCAGGCCCTGATGGCCCACCACTGGTGCCCTGGATGTGCATCCCACAAATCTCCATTAACAGCCCTAAATCACATGAAATACGTTCTGGGGGAACTATTTTGTAAAACCAAAATATGTCAAATATGAACGTATGAGAGGGTGAATTATGTTTGTAGTAAGCTAAATTGAACAGTAGAATAACGTTAAAGATGAACATATGAAAATCATGACGTAGCATGTAAATAGCGTAGTTTTTGCTAGGGCGGAGGTCAGGGATAGTGGACGGGCGTATAAATCCGCGACTTGCATGCCAGTGTTCGCAAGTTCAAATCCAGACCGGCACTTTGTGCGTGTTTTGTTCCACATTGCATGCATCATGCAGACAGACGATTGTCTATTTTTTGAAACGTTAACCCTAACCTTAATCCTAACCTTAATCTCAGTAACGTCATATCTTACCTTAACCGTTAGTAACCTCATGACTAACCTTAACCGTTAGTAACCTCATGCCTAACATTAACCATTAGTATCCTCATACCTAACCTTAACTGTGAATGTTTCAATATAATTTCGAACGCTATGGAATGTGTGGAATGTTCTCGCATAAATCCGCTAAACGAAATGTACCGGAGCAACATAAAAGAAGTACAAATATAGCCTAATAACGAAACGTGCAGTTCAAACGAAAAAATAACTAAATATGTTGGCATATAACGTAATTCAGGTTTTCAAAATAGTTACCTGAGAACGTAATTTGGGAGAAATTCTGAGATGTACGGTTGCCATCAACTGCAAGATGCTATCCTGTCAAAATGGGCCAACATGTCTAAAGAATTCTTTCAGCACCTTGTTAAATCAATGCCACGTAGAATTAAGGTAGTTCTGAAGGCGAAAGGGGGTCAAACACAGTATTAGTATGGTGTTCCTGATAATCCTTTAGGTGAGTGTAGTATGCACTTATAATTTATAAATATTAGGCTACATGAAAATAGCAATGCGAAAACATTTTTGTATTTCACCATTTCAACTCCATTGGAGAATTGTGACTACAGTGGTTTTCAATAGGCACGCGTGGCTCCGTCTTTGATAATGATTATGCATTTTAGGCTGTGATTTTGTGTGCAACAAAGCACCTCATATTGCAGGGAAGCATTGTCCCATATAATTTAAAACAAAAAATAGTGATAAATATAGTTGTACAGCTTTATAAGCTGGTCTCTGAAAGAGGAAGTAGACCTGTTATCTTCAACGCGAAAGTCTATCAATGGTGCCGGAATACAGCTTCAAAGTTATGTGAATCAGATTTACCAGTTTGTTGGTGTTGTTG
This sequence comes from Umbra pygmaea, assembly GCA_016801145.1. Classification (NCBI taxonomy): domain Eukaryota; kingdom Metazoa; phylum Chordata; class Actinopteri; order Esociformes; family Umbridae; genus Umbra; species Umbra pygmaea. Next base: position 9,762 of record JACXGM010034832.1, on the reverse strand, counting down.
TTCCAATCGTTACATGGTTGAACAATACAACTTTTTCATTTCTATATACTGCGTTGTACAGTAGGCTACTATTCCCTCTCTGGCACTTTAAGGAAACAACTATGGCTAATCTGTAAAGCGTTGCAGATTATAACACTGTTAAATGTGGTGGAAGAATAGGCTTGGTGTGTCGGGCCTTTTTCCATTGTACCTTTTTCAGTTGTACTGCTATATAAAGTCATTTGTAATTTACATATATTACATACTACTAGATTTTTGGGACTTTGTTTGAAATACTCCCATACTTTTGAAGCCCTTTGGGGAGATTTTCTTTGTTGCAGGACCATGGTTGGTCTTCACGTTCAGACATCATACCAGTATAATAATGGGGCATGTCGACGGTACCTTTGGCTAATAGACGTATTTATGTAATCGATGACATTGAATGTTGATGCGTCGTCCCAGCTCTAATCAACACCCTATATCAAGGTGTGCAAATTATTAGGCAGCTTCTGTTCCTCAGGCAAAATATGCCAAACCAGATTTAGCTGACTAAGAAAAGTCAGAAATTGTAAAAGGTCTTTCAGTGAGATGCAGCAATCTTGAAATCATTAAGATATTGGGGCGAGATAACAGAACCATCAAACGTTTTAATGCAAATAGACATACAAGATGCAATTTAACTGCCAAAGAGTTGAGAAGACTTAAGCATGAAGCTACCAGGAACCCATTATCCTCCAGTGCTGTCATATTCCAGATTTGCAATTTACTTGGAGTGGCCAGAAGTATAAGTTGTTTAGTGCTCAGAAACATGACCAAGGTAAGGAAGGCTGAAACCCGACCAACAAGACACATAAATTAAAATGTCAAGACTGGGCCAAGAGCGATTTTTCAAAGGTTTTATGGACTGATTAGATGAGTGACTCTTGACGGACCAGATGTATGGGCCGGTGGCTGGATCAGTAACGGACACAGAGCTCTACTTCGACTCATACTCAGCAAGGTGGAGGTGGGGTACTGGTATGGGCTGGTATTATTAACGTTGACCTACTGTAACTTTTCAGGTTGAAGATTGACACCGACTCAAATCCCAAACCTACTGCCAGTTGTTAGAAGCACTTCAGGTAGTAGTACAGGAAAAAGTCTGCATTTTTCAAGAAGATGATTTTTATGACGGACAATGATTCATCGCATGCATCGAAGTACTCTACCACGTGGTTAGCCAGTAAAGGCCTTAAAGATGAAAGAAAAAATGACAAGGCTCCCTTCCTCACCTGACCTAAACCCTATTGAAAACTTGTGGTCCCTTCTTAAATGGTTGATTTATGGTAAAGAAAAACAGTACACCTCTAAACAGTGTCTGGGAGGCTGTGGTTGCAGCTACATAAATAGTTGATGATCAACAGATCAAGAAACTGACATGAATTGAAAAGAAGGGTGGCTATATTGGTCACTGATTTGTTTTGAAATGTCAGAAATGTTTATTTGTAAATTCTGAGTTTATTACTTTCACTTTAACAGATAAAAATTAACAAGTGAGAATGGAAACTTTGTTTTTTATTTAGTTGCATAAATATTTGCACACAAATATTTGCCCCACAATTGTGCACACATAAATATTCTCCAAAGAAAGCAAAAACCTCACTTTTACTTTCCTAACTATTCAGATTTGAGGTGTATTTACATTTTGTATTGAGTGAGTGCACTGTAGTTGTTAAATAATAAAATCAAGAATACAACTTGCCTAATAATTGTGCACACAGTGTATGTTTCATCACTTTTCCATTAGAGCAGGGTTTTTCAAAGTCTGGGTCCCGACCCACAGGTGGGTCAAGGGAGAATAAAATTGGGTCATCAAAAATGTTATTTGTTTTTTTCTCATGATTAAAATGTAATCACTCAAATAATAGCTGTTTGATTGAAATATAAGTGAGCATTATAGTGATTACACAAATTAAAACCATTGTACATTCAAGCAATCCTTGTCCATTCCCCATGGGCCATCCAAACCTACTAAATAGTTGTGTATATGTAGTGCTGCCAAAACAATTTAGTTTGCATTAAAAACAAAAAATAAATATGCCTCTGGACATAGATTTTCCAACTAGCGTACTTAAAACCTGTGCGAATCTGTGAAAGAAAGTAGCTTCAGTTTTTAATAGGATGGTGTTTGACTTTCAGTGGTACAGATTTGTGCGCTGGTCAACTCCAGGTGCAAGAACATGATCTGGGTGTGAGGTTAGACAGTTTGACCTCAGACTCATCAGCTTGGGAAATCCTCATGGGAGAGCGATAAGAGCATTATGAACAAAGCGCTGCATGAATTGTCCCTCAAAACATAACACATCAGATTTAGAAAAAAATCATGGCATGTAGGTTGAAAACATCGGCCTTTAGAGCATCCATTATAAACTTGCTCAGGTACAACCAGTCACTTCCCAGATCACACCATGCTAATCGCTCCACACCTGGCCTAAGAAAACATAAGAAAATCAGCTTTTCCATGTTGAGTCCATTACTAGTACTGCATGGCAAAGGAAATAATATGTGTCATTCCCTCTAGTTAATTTACAAGTAGGCAGACAAAAGGTCTAGATTTGATTTAATGTCTGACATTTGCATTCAGAGTCTCGCTGATAAATCAAATGCTGATAAATCATTACAAGCTATGGTGGCCATGAAGGGCAAATGTACTTTTGAAATAATTAACATGGCTGCTAAGTTAAAACGAACCGTAGATTTAAAACCATAGCGAAGCGATCAACTCACGTGTGCCTTATTGACAAATGAATTAGCCAATAATCATTCAGTATTCCACACTGAGAACATGAGAATGACACGTTTTCAGTAACTTTCTCCGCTTCACACATACAACACGCAATGCACAGAAATGAAGAGATCAGAGCATGATTCATTTGCAAGATCAGACCTTTCGGTAACTGTTAACAATAAAAGTTACAAATGGCAAATTTAAATGGAATCTCATGGCCAATACACCTGCATTTTCAAAATGCAAGACAATATTTTTTAAGCTTTTTCATTTATTTTTCTGCGTAAAAAATGCAGAATCTTGCGTTAACGCAACCTCTGGACTTCAAATTTAGGTTACCATTCATTTAATCAAAATCAATGGCATTCAGACCCCCTCTAAACAATGTCACCCTTTGTAATGTAATGATGTTTCTTTTTCCAAATGAAATAAAACATGTTCTGGATAATAAATTTGATAATTCTATCAGGGATTGTCAAAAAATATGCAAAACAATGAGTCTCAAAAGGACTTCAATCTTAGACAGCAGTATGCTGCTTAATATAGATAAATCCATCTGTAACCATGTGTTACACTTTACCAAATATTTTACTTAATTCTTAATAGGTATGTTATAGGTAATGTGATGTTTAGTGGTTAATGGATGTTCATGGATTTATGAAAATACTATTTTTGTCACATTTAAGTGCATCCTGGAAGCTGTTGAAAAGTACGAAATGGCTTCTAAAGATCTTGGTATCTGCGCAGCATTCATAACAAACAGGGTTGTGTTATCTGCCAGGTGTGCTAGCGAGGTAGAGAAATGATCTTTTTAGCATGAGGTGGGGTTGCAGCTGTACGCTATAGAAAAGCTGTGACGTCTAAATGTTTTCTAAATCTCGCAGCGCTTTTTGAAATCTCGCAGCACTTTTTGAAATCTTGCAGCACTTTTTGAAACTTCACAGCTTTTTTCAAAATCTCGCAGCACTTTCTGAAATTTTGCAGGAATGTTTTCAAACTTCGCAGCAGTTTATTATTTCGGAAGTACATTAGCTTTTCAGGGCCACCGTAACAAACCCATCCGAGAGAGCACAAATATTAGGTGTGGCCAAATCAACTATTTAGTACATTCTTAAAAGGAAGAACACACTTCTGAGGAATGTGGTGGATGACAGAAGAATTCATTCCCTGGTGAAGAAAACCCCATCACTAAAGTCGAACAGATCATGAAATCCGCACAGGAGGTAGGCGTATGTGTGTCAAAGTCAACAATCAAGAGAAATTCATCATAGTAAATACAGATGGTTAACCACAATATGAAATTCATTGGTTTACCTAAAAAACAGGAACACCAGATAAGAGAAATAAAAAGAGCCAGTTCTGTAACAACATCCTATGGATGGATTAGACAAAGATCAACTTGTTCCAGAAGGATTTCTGGAACTGCTCATATTCTGAAGCACCTGTGAAGCATTATGGTGGTAGTTTTATGCATTAGGTAATGATAAACATGTATACAACAAAAAATGCATATTATTTCAACAATGGATTTGATTTTAGATTGGAGGTTGGAAATAGTAAGTGGTCTAACCAGATACAAGTATTGACATACTGTGACTCAGATCTATCCATTGTCAGTATATTTGTATGGTTATTTATCCAGTTAAAGATTATGCATGTACATAGTTGAAGAGTAGTTGGAGATGACGAAACGTTTGTATTAGGTATTTAAAAAATATATATTCTGTAGAAATATTAACATCTGTAATATTTTTCACCCAGAGCAAGTCAGAGGGAAAACTCTTTGAACGATTCAGCGTCGACTGGAAGTTTGGAAAACTCATCTCAGCCATCATCCAACAGTCCTGGCCAAGAAACCAGCACGGGGATTACCAGGACGATGATGAGGAGGTCCTTCAACACATGCTCTCCTGGACAGCAGCCAACAGCATCTTTCAGCTTCATGGTATTTTCAGCCATCTACCTACTGTACTTCATTGTTTTTATTTGATTCACGGGTTTTAGGACTATTACAATTCCTAGATGGTTGGCCGCCTCTCCAGGATGTCTTTGTTAATACTTTCCACGGTGTCTCAGTCCTGGGAAACTTGAATTTGTATTGACGTTTTTGTTTAAACCTGCACTATTTAACATTGTTGAAGACTGCAAAAACTAAAAAAATCTATATTTTTGGACTAGTAGATGATAGGTACTAGCCTGTTGGATACATTTAATTAGCAACGAATGCATATTTTAGACAAAATAATAATGTATATTTTTGGAACTTGGTTACATTATTATATATAATATAATAATATTATATATAATATATTAATATTATATATAATATAATAATATTATATATAAATAATTATTAATTAAACCTTTACCGTTGTCAATTGTGCTGTTTTTACCCCACAGTGTAACATAACTCATACTGTAATATAAATCATATGTGTAGATGAAAAGCTAATGGCACAGCTCTCTGAAGAAGCCAGGAGTCAGCTTGCCATAGCAATCTCCTCTTTTACTGCCATCGCCAGCCAGCTGATCCACGGAAATATCAGGATCAAACTGCTCAACCACATCTTGGAGAAGAAGGATAATTTCATGAATCTGCTGAAAATAGGTACATTATTGCTGCGTATGGCTGAAAGTGATTCTTAGTTAACAGGGAAAGAAATGCTGGTTGGAACAACAAAATGGGGATCTGTCAAAAATCAATATCTCTCCAGACATTTTGACAATATTACAACAAAACCAGTTTTTTGATATGGAGCGGATTTTATAATATTGATAAACACATTTTTGTATTCCTTGTCTCAGTGCCTTTTTCCTTATGAACATGTATATGATCTTGATTCAGACTGTTTTTCGGAGAATGATCGCTACAAGGAAAGCGTCCCTGTCAAAAGGCTGCTACGGTGGAGGCAGGAGGAAGTGAAAGCTGTCTACCATGAGAAGGAACTGTTGGAAGTCATGTTTACAATGAGCCGTAAACTACAGGATTATTTTGTTGGTATGTGTGCTACTGTGCATCTGTTTGTGTTTTAGAGTTGTGATGCCTGACTCAAGCCTGCTTGGCAGTATACAATATATACTGTGATATTATTAGTAATTACCAGTAAACATGTTCTCCCCCACTTTTACTGTTTGTGGGGGAATGCCTATAGCTTGTTGAGTTACACAGAGTCGTTTAGAAGTAAATTACTGCCAGAGTTGTAAAAAGTACTTGATTTGACATTATAGCCTAATTCCTACACATTAACATCTTGTTATATATAGTTGTATTGTTTTTATAAATAAACTACAGTGTTGTTTTGACTAAGTAGGCATATTTCCATGAAAATAATTATTGCCCCAATCAGGGCGCCAGCCTGCAAACTTCGGATTCAGAGACTGTCAGTCAGCACAGTGAACTACTGCCGAAGCTATCGCTGCACATGGTTTAAGTTAAATTGTTCATTAAAGAACACATTTTAGTTACTTTTTAGGTCTCTGTATGTGCCAATCAATGTATATTATGAGTCAGTTTATTCTCGTTGGTGGCTCAAACCACCAGCGACTGTTCCATTTTCTCACTGTCAATGTTTTTCAGACAGGAATGAAAAAACAAAGTACAGCATGGTTTATACAGCGGCAGGGGCAGGCCAGGGCGAGACAGGGCTAATGAACCCCAAGAATAAGCCTCGCACCCCCTTTAGCCTAGCACCCCCATAAATGATTAAATATTTTGATCTAAAATAGATATCATTATTTTCCCTGGATAATGTACTTTCGCTTTTCTAAACGGCGAAGTCCAGGTAAGCAAAGTTTGCATGGCCACTAACTAACCCTCCCTGCCATCCGTGCAGCTCGACGTAATGAAACTGAAGCGCAGTCACTGATAAACTCACGGGACCTACTCACTATTTGAGGATCTATTCCGTATCACAAAATATGTTGACATGCTATAGTCCCCTGATATCCAGATAGACAGAGGGACATTTTATAAGAATAAATATATTGTCCTATAAATACACTCCACATAACATATTGCATGCCTGGGATATTAATTGAATGCAAATGTCAAATGTATTCTTTATGGTTAATTGGTTATTTATGATCTCCTTTACCTGGTCATAGGTTTTACTTAAGAACTCCCCAAAATGGATGAACCCAGTCTTGTACTTTTCCTTTGGATTTTTTTACAATGCTGAACATTTGACTGCAAATGTGTTAGAGCAAAATGAACACCTTAATTGTGCTGTCCCTTATTTAAAGTTTTAAGAGTATGGTGATAGGTCCATGTCTCATATGGGGATTAGGCATAGAACTTTGAGATTGTGAAATGTTGTTTGGTTTTCTCCTATTGAACCAACACATGAACAAAATTCATGTCAGCACCTCCATGCATTGCGCTAGCTCCCCCTTAGCACCTCCAGTGAAAAATGTGTGGCACTGCTGCTGGGTCTACATTTTCAATTCAGTGATTAGAGTATTTCACCAGAAGTAATGATGTACATTAAGTTTTATCTTTTAGAGTTCCTAAGTAACTAAATGACTGGGAAGTCTAATCGGGGTTCTAATAATATTATTGTTTGATCCCAAACTGTTGCAGTTGACTTCAAAGGCTTGGAAGCGAGACTACGGACCGACATTGAGGGCATGACCCTAGACCAGTTCATGGAGGTCCATCCATTTGATCAGATGTCTTCTACTTCAGCCGGTGTGGTCACCTTCTTCCAACTCGAAGATGAAGTGAGAGAAATGGCAGAGGTTCTGCACGTGTTCAAAGACAGCTTTATCTTCAAGTTGTGCTGGGAGAAACAGGCCAGAGACCTTTCAAGATGTGACGACGACTATAAACACGAAGAACCTGAGGAACCACTCAGTTCACTGGGACCTGACGACATATACCATGATATCTTCCTGCCTTGTAGATCTAATTACGATGAGATTTACAAATGTCTGAAGAGTGGCAGCCTTCGGCTTGAAGAGGTCGATGTGCATTTCAAGGCCTACAACGGCAAGTATGAAGAACTGGCCCAGGAGTTGGATATCATGTGCAAAATCGACAGCTCTGATAACAAACAGTGGATCCAGAGAAGGGTGCAGCAGATTGAGCAGTACCATGAGCTGCACCTCGCTGTGGAGTCGGCTCAGGTCATAATGCAGGTCAAGCAGACCCTCAACCTCCAAGGCAACTTTAAAGTCCTCCAGACGCTACTAGAAGTTGTAAGTTGCTGTACATGTCCATTTCTTTTTTTAGCATTTGTATTCCAAATGTGGTCGTATTTAAACCTTCAATGTATAGCTAGTTATCTTGGTAAGAAATTGCTAGTTAAAAGAATTCAGAGTAAAATCTCTGCCAGAAATGATATATTTGTAAGAATGTCTTTCATTAGCCAACCTGGCATGTTGATTACACAGGGCATTTTGGAGACCATGTAGGAATTACCGAACGCTTTATCCTTAGTCCCCCCAGTGATCGACTTGGACAGTCACAAACATAAATCACTTTGGTATCATGATTTGGTTATTGTTATGCTGCCAGGTGCCATTGTATGGACTTTGAACAATTTGGTTGGATCAGAGCAAATGAAATATTATTGTACATTTCATAATCCTCCTGCCCCAGTTAGCATTTATGTTCAATGTCCAACTTTTGCAGATGCATTTTGCACTAGTTTCTTTGCCAGATCAACACTTGATTCAGATGGGCTTTGCCAAGCTGTGGAATGTCTGACTGCACTGAATGGAGTGTGTTGACTTTCTTTATATTCACTGCTCTCAAAACATGCTCACTGTCACTGGGAAAGCTTTGCTATAGTGATAGGGCTGGCAATATCTTAATTATTTTTTTAACTATTGAAAGGTTCAGCAGATAATGAATCTAACCAGGTCAATTTGAAAACTATCCAAACTACTTATCTCTAGTCTGTCTGTTTTGAACAGTTGGTGTTACTTCATATGGCGAAAAGACCCAAGGTTTTAAAATATTAAAAGTATGCTGCTATGCAAACGTAAGGCATAACAGTGAGACATTTCCAGTACAGTTTTAGACTGCTCCATTCACAATAAATTATTTCCGGTGTGATGTAAAGGCCTTGACGTCTCTGGTGGGGATTACAATATTATTGAAGACAAGGCACGCAGATGCATTCCTGAGCCATAACATCTACCATGTTTCAGACAAGATATCGCTAAACTCGTCACTTTTTCATTACTTTGAGCCTGGTTTTTCTTTGTCCCATTGCTTGTTAAGATACTTTTTCCAGAACAGGAGTTTTTTTTACTTTTCTAAACTATTTCTATAGTTTTTTGGCTTAAAAATGATTTACTACCCTCTGAGATTACACTGGCGTTGTATTCTCTTATAGTAATATTGTAACACATTTATGTCTAAATCCTGGAGTTTTTCTTGCCGTTTAACATTTGGTAAGGCTTTTCCATTGATTATTTAAAGTATTCTTTACATATACACTATAATTGTCTTCAGTAGCTTTAATGGTATTAACACTTCTTTGTTCCCCGTTTTGAGAATATTGCAACAGTCTCCAAAAGTAATGTGCGTTACCTACATCCAAAATGTGAACATACTTTAGACCATTGGGCTCAAACCCTGGTCCTGGAAACCCACTGTCCTGTAGGTTTTCATTGTAACCATTCACGACATTGCCTCATTCATCTTATCAACCAGAAAATTATTAGAATCAGGTGTGCTAAATTTGGGTTGAGTGAAAACAATCAGGACAGTATCTCTCCAGGACCAAATTAGGAGATGCCTGCTTTAGACTGAGTTGAGTGTTATGAATATTAACCACGCCTTTATATAACAACATTTTTAAAACATTTTCACCTCTCAGACCAACGAAGACTTTAAGAAGGAGCATCTGGACCGCATTGACAATGACTTGATGCAGACGAAGAGGGTTTTGGTGGACATCACTGAGCCTCGCCGACTGTGTCTCCAGGAGCTTGGCCTTAGGAAAAATTTTGTCATCTGGGTCAAAGAAGCTCTAGAAGGTAAGCAGCCTTTTGGCAAGTAGTCT
>JACXGM010034831.1:0-11917 GCA_016801145.1 Umbra pygmaea | reverse complement strand
CAGTATACGACTGATTGTTGTCCTATGGACAGACTCGCCCACCTCAGCTGTAGATCTCTGCAGTTCATCCAGAGTGATCATGGGCCTCTTGGCTACATCTCTGATCAGTCTTCTCCTTGTATGAGCTGAAAGTTTAGAGGGACGGCCGGGTCTTGGTAGATTTGCAGTGGTCTGATACTCCTTCCATTTCAATATTATCACTTGCACAGTGCTCCTTGGGATGTTTAAAGCTTGGGAAATCTTTCTGTGTCCAAATCCGGCTTTAAACCTCTACACAACAGTATCTCGGACCTGCCTGGTGTGTTCCTTGTTCTTCATGATGCTCTCTGTGCTTTCAACGGACCTCTGAGACTATCACAGAGCAGGTGCATTTATACAGAGACTTGATTACACACAGGTGGATTTTATTTATCATCATTAGTCATTTAGGTCAACATTGGATCATTCAGAGATCCTCACTGAACTTCTGGAGAGAGTTTGCTACACTGAAAGTAAAGGGGCTGAATAATTTTGCTCGCCCAATTTGTCAGATTTTTATTTGTTAAAAAAGTTTGAAATATCCAATAAATTTCGTTCAACTTCATGATAGTGTCCCACTTGTTGTTGCTTCTTCACCAAAAAATATAGTTTTATATCTTAATGTTTGAAGCCTGAAATGTGGCAAAAGGTCAAAATGTTCAAGGGGGCCGAATACTTTCGCAAGGCACTGTATATGTAGCAAGATATGTGCTCTGGTCCAGTTGTGTCTTGTTGTGTCTGTAGACTAGTTGTGCTTCTAGATATGTTAGTAGCTGTCTGTGTAGTTATGTCTGCATTTCTGTCAGTAGTTTGCCTGTATTTAAATCAGTAATTGTGGTATTGGCTGTAACATTGTCTGTCTATTTTGTTGTGTTTTTGTCTGTAGCTGTGTCAGTATTTGAAGAAATCTATCTTTCATAGCAGAGGGTTTCCACATAAACACACTATCGTTTGTTTCTGTAACTGAGAAAGAGAAAGGTGTACAGTAACAAAACGGTAGAGAGAAAGAGAAAGCAGTAGAGAGACAGAGAAAGCCAAAGCTGATTTAGATGAATTCCCAGCAGAACAAAATGTGACACATTGCTATGAGAAAAGGCCAACCAGTGAAGCAGGAACACCACTGTAAACAGAATCCATGTTTTCCTGTTTATTTACTTCCTCTTGCCATTCACACAATAAAGGAACTACCTGTCGAATGTCTGTAGTCTCTATTGGAGCACAAGGTGAATTACAGTAACAGTTCATATTGAATCTGCTCTCCCCTGTCTGTTCTCAGCTGGTGTTTAGTTGTCAACTTTGAGCTTCAAACTGTTATAATAAAACTTATGATACAATTTTTTTGATGGCGCAGAAACAGGCGTGTGCACAAACCTTTGGAGGGGCATGTGCTGAAAGAAAGAATGTGCACCCCCCCCCCCCCAATGCCATCACAACAAGGGGGAGTCAGACTTGTAATTGGCAGGTTTGCCGGTTTGATTTCTGTGAATTCAAAATGTTGTCGTACCCTTGAGCAAGACACTTTATACCAACTTGCTGTCACAACAGATGCATATGTTTTGTGCTGTTGGAGAGATGGGACACCAAGGCAGGGAGGAGCGTTTGTGATGTTTAATGAGCCGATATGTATATATGTATATGTTTCTATGTCACGTTAAGAGCATAGTAGATGTATTTGTTCTGTCTGTGTCTTAAAAGAGCATAGTATTCTACATATATATATTATCTTGTTCACCTGCAAACACATACAGTTGTATACTTCCCGGACTATCTAGATTAAATATAAACAAATCTGCCTGGTCTCCCTCCATATCTACACCAATGTGACACTTGCTCCAGGGAACGTTCTTGTACACTCTCGATAAGTTTTGGGTAAATTGCTAAAATGTAAAATGCTATATAAATGTACATAGACTATATTATTGTATCATTTAACATGTGTGAAAAGGGAAAGATAGCATAGTCAGATTAGATAATTACTCTGCAAACATATTCTGAACTAGAATTGAAATGCTGCAAATATTACGTCCAACTGAAGTCTGTGGCATGTATCCTACCTGGCGGAAGCTATGTCAAATGGGGGTTGATTGCCACTTGATCCTCACTCACTCACTCACTCACTCACTCACTCACTCACTCACTCACTCACTCACTCACAAAACATATTTCGGTATATACACTGACTATAACATATACTACCATATATAAAATATGTAGTACTTCTGCCTACTAAATCAGATGTCATATCATTCTGAATTCCCACATTTTATGATTGATAATCTTGTATTAATCATATTATACTACAGCTAACCAAATCGTATGATTGATAATCTTGTATTAGTCATATTATACTGCAGCTAACCAAATCGTATGATTGATAATCTTGTATTAGTCATATTATACTGCAGCTAACCAAATCGTATGATTGATAATCTTGTATTAGTCATATTATACTGCAGCTAACCAAATCGTATGATTGATAATCTTGTATTAGTCATATTATACTGCAGCTAACCAAATCGTATGATTGATAATCTTTAATTAGTCATATTATACTGCAGCTAACCGAATTGCTAGCTAGCCAATTTGATCCTTCACCAATTCTCTGAATCTTGTCTTGTAGTCATGTATCAAATCTATGTATCAAATCTATTACATTCATTCCTAATAATTTATTTCCTATATTTGGCTGAGTTTCAGTAGCTAGCATGTGGCTGATTTGGCTAGTTTAAGTGCAAATCGGCTTGGCTAGTTGGCGAGTAGCGACTACATGTGTGGCTGGTTCCCTGTCCCTAATATGTTGTACCACTCCTGGCTGAAGGCATGCTGCAGTCAGGCATGTTATTGGTGCAGAAATACATTCCCCCATCTCTGTTGCATTTAGGCCTATTTTTGGGTATTGAGACAAGAGTACAGTAACAACATGCATTAATTGAACGTGATTGAACTGCTTGGGCGTCTTTCAACCAGCAAATGACAGAGGGAGTTTGGTTGCCATGATAATATGTCTTAGTGACACAGTTGGAGAAGCTGGCAGGTCTTCTGTTTTCCAATAGAAAGACAATAATTTAAAAAAAATCTGAAATGATAATGCAAATACATCTTTTCTACATTTTGCTATTTGCACATGTGACCCACTACGCATTAATTTTATTACAACAAAAAATTTACTATTTCAATAGTAATATGTATACTTATATGTCAGATTTTACTTGCTTATTTCATACTTTAGTACATTTATTTATAATACATGATTCAAAAACAAATATGTAACAAATGTATCATAAATTATGTCATTTAATCTCTATTTGGCTTACATAAAAAACACAGTTATATTATTTAACATTTGACACAAGGCTTACTGGTAAAATCAACAGTGTTTCTCCAGGTAGAAATAAGGATTCACATGCAATGCCTTGTAAAGTTTGATTCCCATGGAGGACCAGTGAGACTATTAGTGTATTATGAAAGTGTATGCTACCGTATAAGAGCATATGCTGGTTCATAAGTGTCTACTGGCATAGGAAGCTGATCAAATGTTACATATTATATTTTTGCCATTTTGTCTCAGAGGGACTTACAGTAAGTACAGGGACATTCTCCCTGTAGCAACTTGGGGAGAAGTGCCTTGCCCAAGGACCTAACAGCATTTAGCACAGCCGGGAATCGAACCGGTAACCTTCCGACTACTAGTCCGACTCCATAACTGCTAAGCCAGAAGGTGGGGTATAAAGGAAATACATATGACTGGGAACTCACCCTAGTGATGGAATTGGATGAAATGGCTCCTGTGACAGTGATTTCCTTCACCACACCAGCAATGTCTGACAAAGTGTTAACTCTGGTCCTTCTGAAGCGCTGCTTGTTGAGGCCAACGCATCAATCAGGGGCAAACTTAGTGGGGCCTGCAATCAGGAAGTAAAGGTCCAGACGATGGTGGAGCTTGTGCATGGTCTGCCACGCAGAATACCAAAGAACAAACGTGTTCTGTCCACTGCAGTTGTCACACATGTCTTCCCAACTTCATATCCGTTGAAGAAATTGTGCAAGTAGTTGATAACTGCACTACTGACTTTTCTATATGACATGCCTTCATCTATTAAATAGTTGACGTGTTGTGGCATACCTTCGTCAGTGTACTTGATTTAACAATTTCTGGCTGTTTGGCAGACCTGGTAGCTGTTTTTTCTGGCAGAGCCAGCAAAGATCTGACCTGGGCTTGGTGCTTGAAATGTGGGGCAGCAATGTTCTCCAAAGACTCCTGAATGAAGACACCCAAACTACAAGTTGCCCTGGAAAACACAAAAATAATCAATTGTTTGTGCTAAATGATATACTAAAAGGGCTAGCGCTTTTACACACCAAGTGTTGTAGGTTTTCAAAATCAGATCTCTAACCTAGACAGCTGTGCTAACAGTGCTAGCTAATTTACTAGAGTTCTCTATAGTCTTGACCAGGGGTTCCCAAACCACTCATCGGGCCTTCACAGCCAAGTTGTGGTTTTAACAATGAACTAGCACACCTGATTCAATTAGTCAACTACACATTAAGCCTTTGATTTAATCAGTGTCATTTAAGGGTTAAAACAAAAACATGGCCTGTATGGGGAGGCCTGAGGAGAGGTTTGGGAACCCCTAATCTAGACAACCAGCTAGCAACTAACATTAGGTTATATGCAACAATAAAACATACAAGTAACAGGCAACCTAAATATAGCTAAATACATAGTTTGCATAGCGTTTTAAATTGATAATGTTAACTAGGCACTTCAAAACGAGTAGCTAATGTAGCTAGAAATATATTCAACAGTAAAACATACATGTAACAAATGCTGAAAAAAAGTTTATATAACATTCTAAATGGTCAACAATAGACAGTTACTCTAAAACAAGTTTGCTGTAGCCAGGTAGCCTAGGTCTATCCACACTGCTACTGTAGTTAGCTAAGCTAGCTATCAATGAGACTTTTACCTATCATGCTAAAATCCCTAACAAAGTTCAAACCATAAGGTAGGCTAAGTGAAACAACATGAAATAGACAACTTAACTTACCCTTAACTTACCCACAGCAGATGATTAGTCGGTTAGGTCTCCTACCAATGCGTGCTTAATGTTAGCCGAAACAGCGTGTTCCTCTTTGTTAAATCCTGAATCAAATTGTGCCAGACCACTGTTGTAATCCTCCAAAAAGAGTACCAATACATCTTGTTCCACTGATTTTGTGTTTACATCTCCCTCTATATTAAAGGCAGTGGTATGGCTGAGAGCAGTGGAAACTCTTCTGCAGTTCCCTCTGGTTTGTTGTTTTCAAATGAACCGCTGTTGTTCACGGCGCCAAACCCAAGACAGCAAACCAATCTGGGATTTCTGGGCAGGGACTTCTTCTTCTATGGTTTAATGGCGGATCACAACCGACTTAATGGTAAAATGGTAAATGGACTGCATTTATATAGCGCTTTTTCTGACCAACCATGGCCACCAAAGCGCTTTACATTGCCTCACACTCACCCATTCATTCACACATTCATACACCGACGGCGGTGTCAGCCATGCAAGGCGCCAGCCAGCTCGTCGGGAGCAGCTGGGGTTAGGTATCTTGCTCATGGAAAAAAAAATATATAAATGCCAAGGGGACTTAAGGTGCATATACTGCCACCAACTTTACCGGAGTGTGAGGCTGGTCATTGCCCACCCAATTCATGGCCTCCCAACTCAACCCAGCACCCCAAGTAATGGAAAAACCTCCCCACTACCCACCCGCAGCACCCCACCACCTCCCACTCTCTGACACCCCTCTGACACCGGGCCTACATCGTGCTCCTTCTCCACTTGTCACCCAAAACCCACGCCTCCCACTCTCCGCACTGCTTCAGCATACATGACCTTATCCACCACCTTAACCCGATGTGCTTCTGCTGCCCTCTTCTGAACCATACACCCCCCAGATGCAGCACTGTGCTCCCCACCACAATTACAACACCTCACCCTAGCCCCCACCCCACATTTGCCATTCTCATGTGGACCCCCACACCTACCACACCTACCCTGCCCTCTGCACACAGCAGCCACATGCCCCATACCCTGACATTTAAAACACCTCAGCGGGAGTGGCACATATTCCCTCACATATACCCTAAGTGCACCCTACTCGGTAATGGCCCTCCAGACTCCAACAACACCGTGGGACTCACCTTATCCAACAACACCGTCGGACCCACCTTCTCCAACAGCACCGTCGGACTCACCTTCTCCAACAGCACCGTCGGACTCACCTTCTCCAACAGCACCGTCGGACTCACCTTCTCCAACAGCACCGTGGGACTCACCTTCTCCAACAACACCGTGGGACTCACCTTCTCCAACAACACCGTGGGACTCACCTTCTCCAACAACACCGTCGGACTCACCTTCTCCAACAACACTGTCGGACTCAACTTCTCCAACAACACCGTGGGACTCACCTTCTCTAACCCCTACTGCCAATCTCTCTCGCTTCCACCACCCCTCCTGACACCACCACTTTAAGCTCCTCCATGGACAACTCCTCCAGAACACCTGTGACCCCCCTCTCATTTGCTCAGCACTTCCAGGCACCATCCCCCCTATCAGGCACTTCAACACCTCTAACTTCAGTAACTCATCCCTTTGATACACACTACCCACCACAATAAGCACCCTACCACCTACCACTCTTTCTTCTGTGCATGCTTCTTCTTCCTCTGTACATACTCTGAATCCTCAAAACTTACCCCCACACCAGCAACACCCACACTCACATCTGAACTCCCCTCCATGCCGACCTTATTCCTGGTACAGCTGTTACGACTCCCTTGCAAAAATTGCATCAAATTTGCAAACTTCCTTCCTCGCTTGCTCCAACTCAGCGGCAGTGGACCACCAACCGGACGTCATGCCTCCAGCCTCCAACACAAGTTTCTAGTTCTTATCTAGAACGCCTCTGGGTGTGGAATTCTGTTTACATTGTTAAATCAAGAGATTTTTATTGAACTAACTTCACATCTACAGAATAAGTACAGGTTTTTTTAAATCAAAAATGATGTTGATGAAACCATTTCTGGAAAATATTTGTATTTAACTCACTTCATGTCTACAGAATAATTACAGTTTTTTTTATCAAAAAGTAAAAGAAAAAGTAAGCAGCTCAGTCGAACGTCTAAATTTAGGTAGCGGTATGTACTATAATGATGTACTATAATAATGTACTATAATTTTTACTATTTACAAATTGTTGCAGCACTCTTACTTTTTTGTCAATAATATATTACAGCAATAATATACCATTTGCATATACCTTGGTTTGGAAATATAAACATACTTGTTCCATGTCAATAAAACCTTTCAAGTTAAGTGAACAGAGAGAAAAGAAACATATTGTACAGAGAAATGGACAAGCAGAAGGGGCCACACAGCCTTATTTCAGAGAACCATGGCTTCAAGGACGCCAGACAAATGGCCCCTCTGACATGGAAATAAATGCATGCGCTGCTGCTTTCTTCTCAGACAGAAATCCATTTTTTTCTCTGTTTAAAAATCTAAAAACAACCTTTGAAATGCAGCTCAATGGAAAGCCTTGGTCAGCAGGCCTTTGGTTAATGACGAGAAAACACAAGCAAGACCTTTAGAGACAACATGAACCAGACGCATGTAGAGCAATGTATGCAGAAATCAAAGAAGAAGAAGAAGAGAGAGAGAGAGAGAGAGAGAGAGAGAGAGAGAGAGAGAGAGAGAGAGAGAGAGAGAGAGAGAGAGAGAGAAATAATACCGCTAAGACAGAGAGATGGTTGATCTCTGGCATCTCATGATCAACTGACACCATCTCCGAATGATCAGACTGAGGCTCCTCTCTCTCTTGCTCTCACTATGTATCTCTCTCTCTTTCCTCTCTCTTGCTCTTGCTCTGTACCTCTTTCTCTCTCTTTCTCTCTCCTCCCTCTCTCTCTTTCTCTGTCTCTCTCTCTCTCTCTGTGTGTCGCTGATCCACTATTAGCATAGCTTAGCCTCACTGGACTGAACAAGAGACATACTGAGAGAGATTCAATAATGTTAGACATATGTGTCAGAGGAAAAGAGATATAGAGATGACCAAGAGAGAATGCAGAGTGAGACCAGATGTCCAACTGCCTGTTCCCCCACCACTCTCAGACCATGTGATTGGCTCTTTAACAAACATCAGACAGCCAACCAGCTGGTGCCATACAGGAAGTAAATCCCAAATTGTGTTACATGTACATGTATAAATTAAAGAATTATATAACTAAATTAATGAAGGGACAAAGTAATAGACATGCAGTCTAGGATGGATGGACGCACAGACAAACAGATATGTAGATGGTGAACAAACTGTACAGTATAGATAGATGAGAGATATGAATATAGATATAGACATGAATAGATATCAACAGTAGATAGATAGTAGGGGTGGAACGGTACACAGTTCGGTACAATAGAGAGAAAAGCTAAACAAAAATGCAGAATATTTTTTTTTTGTGCATGTCTCAAACTGTCCAGTTTCATACAGTGTCTCCCCTGAGCTAGCACATTTGGGTGATTGTGTCGGATATCTGTTAGTATGTTAGAGGTGTTTCCACTCACATACCCAACAACTGCTGAACAACGCTGACACACAGTCCTCATCTTATCCACCACTCTATCGCCTGTACTACTGTAACTGATATATACAATCTATGACTGTAAAAGACTGGGAAACCAAAATGTTCCTGAACTTGCGATCTTAGAGGTCCTCTTGTGGGTTGCCACCACTCGCCATACACTAATACTCGTCCTCATGCTGCCATCTCTGACTCACTCACTGGACCGTTGACCTGACAAAAAACTGCATACATAGGTGGAGCTCGGCTACTTAGCTTCAGAGCTAAGGCCGGGGTACATATTAGGTGTCCATAAACAACCCGCATATTTAATGGTAGTTCCGCTTTACATTAATTAATTTGCACACAAGTTTAATTTATTTTTATACCGTGTATTCTCAGTATACATTCATGCATGGAACTGTGACCCCTGTACCATTTTGGTTCAATACAAATACATGTTCCGTTCCACCCCTAATAGATAGACACAGAAATATAAATATAAATGTTGGTTCATGGGGTAGAGTGGTGCTTAACGTGTGATTTACCAACATTGGTAAAGCTAGATATAAATATAGATGTTGGTTCATGGGATAGAGTTGAGTGGGCATTACGTATGAGTTACGACCATTAGTATAGTTAGATATAAATATAGATGTTAGTTCATGGTGTAGACTGGGCTTCATGTATGAGTTATGACCATTTGTATAGTTAGATATAAATATAGATGTTAGTTCATGGTGTAGACTGGGCTTCATGTATGAGTTATGACCATTTGTATAGTTATATATAAATATAGATGTTAGTTCATGGTGTAGAGTGGGCTTCATGTATGAGTTATGACCATTTGTATAGTTAGATATAAATATAGATGTTAGTTCACGGTGTAGAGTGGGCATTACATATGAGTTATGACCATTTGTATAGTTAGATATAAATATAGATGTTAGTTCATGGTGTAGAGTGGGCATTACATATGAGTTATGACTATTTGTATAGTTAGATATATATATAGATGTTAGTTCATGGTGTAGAGTGGGCACTACATATGAGTTATGACCATTTGTATAGTTAGATATAAATATAGATGTTAGTTCATGGGGTAGAGTGGGCATTACATATGAGTTATGACCATTTGGGGAACGTTGCCATTTGGATTTGATGAAAGACGTTGACGTCATTAAATGTTCAACCAATCCAGTGTGTTCGGTTTAGCTACAGTCACTTTAATGGGAACCAACCCTTTGAAATTGCCGATTTTTGTCATGAAATTGCACAGCCTAATAGCCAATGCTTCATAAGTCAGCAAATGAATCAGAAATTGGAAAATGAGAAGGAATAAATAGTGTAACTAGGCAAGACTTGGCAAATACGACACCCAGCCCTGTGTCATCCGTAGGGCTTATTAGATGAATACCACGGCCAGGCAATCTGTCAAGGTTGCTAAGTGAGCATCACGTTAAATGGGAGTCATTTGTTGGCACAACAGCAACATAAAATCAACAACTGTAGATTATAAACTGCCAGGGATTGGATGAAGTTACACTAGAGGACAGAGAAATAATACACACTTCCTCGATACACAGACACATACATATAATAGCTGTGTCCTAAGTGTTGCTATTCAACAAAGGTCCTATCTACATTAGTGCACTACATAATGAATAAGATGGGTCCTGGTTTCCAGTACAGCATGACAAAGTGACATAACGTCAGGTTATAACCACAATGCAATGATAGATGATCACAGTTTATATGATGTGACTGGGCTATGACTGACCTGTACAAATAGCTGTACGCTATGAATGCATCAGCAGACGACACAATGTCACAATCATACACCTGAATCGTCCATGCAACTTATCTTGGGCACAGAAATATGATAAACTAGATTGCCAGTCTAATAGTGAATATTGACCAGTCTGATGGCTGTGAAATTGAGTAGTGACCAGTCTAATGGCTGTGATAGTGCATGTTGACCAGTTTGATGGCTGTGAAAGTGAATATTGACCAGTCTGATGGCTGTGATAGTGAGTACTGACCAAATTGATGGCTGTAATAGTGAGTAGTGACCAGTCTAATGGCTGTGATAGTTACTATTGACCAGTTTGATGGCTGTGATATTGACTATTGACCAGTCTGATGGCTGTGATAGTGAATATTGACCAGTCTGATGCCTGTAATAGTGAGTAGTGACCAGTCTAATGGCTGTGATAGTGACTATTGACCAGTTTGATGGCTGTGATAGTGATTATTGACCAGTCTGGTGGCTGTGATAGTGACTATTGACCAATCAGATGGCTGTGATAGTGAATATTGACCAGTCTGATGGCTGTGATATGGACTATTGACCAGTTTGATTGCTGTGTTAGGTTGCTAAGTGAGCATCACATTAAATGGGAGTCATCTGTTGGCACAACAGGAACATAAAATCAACAACTGTAGATTATAAACTGCCAGGGATTGGATGAAGTTACACTAGAGGACAGAGAAATAATACACACTTCCTCGATACACAGACACATAAATATAATAGCTGTGTCCCAAGTGTTGCTATTCAACAAAGGTCCTATCTACATTAGTGCACTACATAATGCATAAGATGGGTCCTGGTTTCCAGTACAGCATGACAAAGTGACATAATGTCAGGTTATAACCACAATGCAATGATAGATGATCACAGTTTATATGATGTGACTGGGCTATGACTGACCTGTACAAATAGCTGTACGCTATGATTGCATCAGCAGACGACACAATGTCACAATCATACACCTGAATCGTCCATGCAACTCATCTTGGGCACAGAAATATGATAAACTAGATTGCCAGTCTAATAGTGAATATTGACCAGTCTGATGGCTGTGATAGTGAATATTGACCAGTCTAATTGCTGTGATAGTGAATATTGACCAGTCTGATGGCTGTGATATTGAATATTGACCAGTCTGATGGCTGTGATAGTGAGTAGTGACCAGTCTAATGGGTGTGATATGGACTATTGACCAGTCTGATGGCTGCCATAGTAAGTACTGACCAGTCTGATGGCTGTGATAGTGAGTAGTGACCAGTCTGATGGCTGTGATAGTGACTATTGAACAGTCTGATGGCTGTGATAGTGAGTAGTGACCAGTCTAATGGCTGTGATATGGACTATTGACCAGTCTGATGGCTGCCATAGTAAGTACTGACCAGTCTGATGGCTGTGATAGTGAGTAGTGACCAGTCTGATGGATGTGATAGTGAGTAGTGACCAGTCTAATGGGTGTGATAGTGACTATTGACCAGTTTGAT
>JACXGM010034830.1:0-11857 GCA_016801145.1 Umbra pygmaea | reverse complement strand
AACCTTAACCATTCCCCTTATGTTAAACGTAACCTTAACCATTACCCTAAAACATATTCTAAACTTACCCCTACCCTTAAAATACACAATTAGTTGCTTATCAACAGATGGTTTGTTGATAGTTTGTTGATAGTCATATCATCAACAAACTATCTGTAGAGCACATACAGATGGAATGTCAGACTCTCCAAATAAAGTGTAACCGTAACTTACATTTGTTAAAAGTGCTTGTAGATAGCTAAAGGTTAAACACAGCTAAATAGCTGTTTGCCCTTGCTAGCAAATGTTTGAGATTGTGTTCATGGAAGGAAGTAATGTTCCTATCTGGCAAGCTAACTAGCTAGGTAAGTTAGCTAACGGCTAAAGTTACAGACCGCTAATTTAACCATGGAAAAATGTAATTGAAACATGCAGCATAAATAAAATAGTTTATTTACTTAATAACGCTTTAATATAAAGTGTTACTTACCACTGAAGTTAGAAATTGCAACTTCGCCGAGTCCACCCATTACTCGAATGTTTATGGGATCAAATAAGGACCAATAATATTTTGAGGTTGCAAAGTGATGTTTGCATGTGTAAAAAAAAATTGCATCTGTGGAAATATTTTGTGAATGTGTAAAAACGTTTTGGATCTGTAGAAATATTTTGTGAATGTGTAAAAAGGTTATGTGCCACACTGGAGTTACAAAACCCAAGTTACGAGTTGCGAAATGTTGACTGTCAAAACAGGTCCAAAACGCTATCCAATCAGCTTGTTGCTTCAGAACGCTGGCCACCGATCAACCGTTTCAATCGTTAATGTAGCTAGCATTACACAGGATGTTGTGTATTTATTATATATGTAAGGACCCAGATTGCAAATGTAAATGGTCTTATTAAAATAATATAAAATAGTAAATATGTCACACTATTCTCAAAGAGTTTAGTGGCATATTTATGTGTATATTTAGGTGTAATGTTTCCTTTGTTGTTTGTGATTTTTATCACGTTGAATTAAACGCTATTATTCTGAATGCGAAACTATGAAAGGCTAGGAATCCACTAAAGAATCTGTCTCCCTGTGAACGGTCTATGCTTGTGATAAAGCACCAGCCTCGTACTCCTCTGTGTTGACTGACTCCAGAATGCAGAGATGTAACGAGAACGCGCCTCGTTAGACTCTTTTGCCCACTACCGTAAATAGTGTGACATATTTACTAACTTATAATATTTTAATACGACCATTTACATACACAATCTGGATCGCTTAAATATATAATAAATACACATAATCCTGTGTAATGCTAGCTACATTAAGGTTTGAAATGGTTGATCGGTGGGCAGCGTTCTGACTGGCTAATCAATAAGCAACGAGCTGATTGGATAACATTTTGGCCATGTTTTGACACAGTCAAAATTTCACAACTCGTAACTTGGGTTTTGTAAATCCAGTGTTGCACAAAACATTTGCAGACATTCACAAAATATTTCTACAGATGCAAAACTTTTTTACACATTCACAAAATATTTCCCCAGATACAATTTTTTTTTACACATGCAAACATCACTTCGCAACCTCAAAATATTATTGGCCCTTATTTGATCCCATAAATGTTCGTCAGACTGATGAATAATACTGGGGCAAATCTTCCTCTTCTTTAGTTTTACTGGCAGATCGCAACCACCTGAAAGGTGCATATACTGCCACCTACTGTACCGGAGTGAGAGGCCAAAATCAGCTCAAATATGATTTAAAGGTGCTATATGTAATACATGTACTGTAATAAATCCAAAAATGACACAATGCCTCATCAGATATTATGGAAACATGTTAAGCTGAAATACTATATTTTCTGAAAACAATGCTAATGTCAGTATTTTTTGTTTTAGAAAAGTACGTTCCGTGACGGAATTTATGTTTATGTTTTGGCCTGTGTGTTGTTATCAACTGCCCATTTTGACAGCACGAACGGATTGCCAGGCATACCTGTAGAAACGCAAACCCAGCGCGCTACAGCCATGGAAGCAGCAAACAAACGAATGACATCATAGAGATTCTACACAACCTAAAAAAACTCTGCATGTTTCTAAACGGTTCCATGACCATAGACGTAGTAAAACACGGTTCGCTTGTCATGATTGCGCTGATCTTGTTCGTCACGTTAGTTTTGATTCTGGGGAGGAGGGGGCGGAGGGATACAACTCAACTCAGGTATTTTGAATTTTAACTGTAGTACCCATTTTTTAACGCTGGCTGTCCGTTTTACATATAGCACCTTTAATGTGCATTATGTTTTAAGGACATTCAATATCTTGGAATAACATTATTGTATTACAGTAATATTTAGTTGGAGTATTGTTTTGCTAAACAAATGTGGATTGAACACTATATACTTAAAAGGTAAAGCATGTAAATTAGTTTTTCCCTTAAAAAACGCCATATCATTGGGATTTGAGTGACGTAAAGGGCCAAAATGTGCTGGTTAGACAACTGCGTCCAAGTTTATCCCAATCTGCAGCTTTTGAGTAGTTTTCCCAGTCTGCAGTAGTCAGTACCAAAAATTAAACAGCTGTGGCTCATAAATGCCACATTCATGGAAATTTGTCAAAAAGTTACAGAAATGTTATGGAAAGTTTTTTAATTAATTTATTAAGAAGGTAGTCGGCAACACAGAACTGTGTAATACCTTTATCCAAATCAGTCAAGGGTCATGTTAAACTGTATTTTCATGTTCGTCATGTTTATAATAAAATAAAAAATTGTTTTCATTTCATAAGAAATTTTCTTTTTAAACTTAAAATAAGACTAATTTTCTAGAAATACGTTTTTTTTTACTTTCTTAAAAATACGTTTTTGCAGTGCATGCCTGTGTCTCTAGCCTATGCTTCCTACAGTTTTGTCATAAAAAAGAAATCCCAGTGGTATGTGCACATTTTACATTTTAGTCATTTGACAGATTTTCCTGAGTGACAATAAATTAGTGTTTACGTTACAACTCATATTTAAAGGGCAGGACAACAGTATAGGATCCTGTACATCTTTATTCATCAAATGGATATTGTATGCAACAAATGGATATTGTATGCAACATACATCAATTTACATTGATACATTGTATGTGCATACATCAGACAAGAGACATACAGTTTATGTCTTTTATGTAATATTTTCAAGCAGTTTCATTTAGGATTGTTGTTTTAATTACATTTTAGCTTTTGTTAATAATAATGTAACCATCTTGACACTTCTTTTATTTGAAATTGTCATTGTGGTCTCTTCACTCCTTCAACTGCCTTATTGGTCAATTTTTCATAGGACTTAATGGGCCAAATGCGAAATATTCTTTCCCTCTAACAAAATTGTGTCATGTCTATGGCCTACCACTCTGTAACACCGCATTATGTAATATCTTGACAAAATGTAATACATTTTCACTTCATTATGTAATAAAAACGCATTTTGTAATAATCTGCCGCATTTTGTAATACACATCTTGAACGCACTATGTAATATATTTTGTAATTACATAATGCAGTGATTATAACAAAAAGTGGGTGTTGTTTTTTTTTCATAAAAATTTAATAATATGTTGTATTATGTAATAACCAACCAGAATGTATGTCTTCATTCATGAAAATTGTTATAACATAACAATATTGTTTATTTAGCCCTGGCACCTAGAAATTTTGTCTATCAAGTCTAGCAGGTGCATTTTGAATAAGCTGAATCTTTTTGATGGTCTTTTTAAGGAGCCCTGCCAAAAGACCACTTCCATAGTTAACCCTACTAGAAATAAATGTTTTTCTGCGGCTATTTAGACTATAAGCAGAGTGAACAATAACTCCAAGGGGGACATAGGGGTCTACATTAATAATTGGGAAGTTTAATTTAGCTTAAAGGTACAACATGTAGTTTTCCAAAAAAATAACAAAAACGTACTTTGCATTAAAAAAGCAAACATCACTATACCTATATTATATATATTTCATAGTTGTGTACTTACATTATCCTAAATGTTTCCACCAACCTTCAAACCCAGAGAAATTTGTAATATAATTCGAAGACACTGGACGTATCATTTTGTCTTTCGTCAATGGCACCATATAACCTTTGACTGCTCTAGTTGCTGTAAGTTCCAGGGAACCGCCAAACATAACGTGAATAAAGTTATAATATTTTTAACAATACATTACTTTGTTAGTGAATTTTTTTTCTAAGAGACGCTAGATTGGAAGGTTGTCATTGACAACAATAACAAAACCCATGATTCCACGCTACTTCCCAAAGTCATCCAAGTACAACTTTTGCTATTGTTTTGATTGAGAGACCCCTGGCGGCCAAAAACTACATATTGTACATTTAATTGTACAGACGAAGACATTCAGTATTGTTGTTTATTACACAATACACCATGTTATTACATTTTTATGAAACACCCAAATTTTGTAATAATCACCGCATTATATAATAGTTCATTACAAAATGCGGGGATATTTATTACATATTGCATTCAAGATGTTTATTACAAAATGCGGCAGAATATTACAAAATGCGGTTTTATTACATAATGAAGTAAAAAGTTATTACATTTTGTCAAGTTATTACATAATGCGGTGTCATTACATAATGCGGTGCTACAGGGTTCATCAACTCCGGTCCTGGAGGGGCGAAACACTTCAGATTTTTGTTCTCTCTTTCTAATAAGGAACTGTTTTATACCTGGGAAAGCAGATGATTGCAAATAACTACAAGGTAAAATAAAAAATCTGAAGTGTTTCGGCCCTCCAGGACTGGAGTTGATTACCCCTGGCCTACTACATCAACTGATGATTGATTGACTGTTCAGCCATGCATCAGATTGCTATACCATATGAAATGATATGACAGCTATCCAGGCTTTTTAAGATCTGTCAGGCGACTACAATGTAGTCAGTGCACAGAGATGAATAGTGGCCTCTAATGGCCCAAAGCCTGTTTTAGAATCTTCTGAGCTTTTAGGACAACTTTGAGTAATGTTCAAATCAACTTTGAGTCATGTTCAAATCAACTGGGTGGAACTTCCTATGGGTTAAGTAAGAATTACACTGTGCCTTTCAGGTTATCAAGAAATATTAGCCAATGAACAATCTTCTGAAAGCAGAAGTCATTTTCTTTGTTATCATAACTGACTATTTGGACAAATTACAGAGACGGAACACAACAAATGACAATATGTGAAGGGTTATAGCTTAGGTTTTCAATGTCCTTTTTGTGCTGTTCAATACAGGCTGGATATAGCAATTTGAATAGCATATAGACATAGAAGTTAAGCCCCTTAATAAATTATGCAAGATTTACTGAATAATATCCAAGAGAAAATGTCTTAACAGGTGGAAGTAAATCTATTAAATTGGCTTTACAAATGATCAAACAACCTAAAACAGGTGGCGGTATACACCCTTTACATTTGTTTGCCAACCCAGAGGAGTATTAGAACAGTATTTATTTCATTTCCATGATGCTGCCAGTATGCTAACAGTGGCCATAATGTGAACAATATAGTGATTTCTCATTATCAATCTCCTTGGAATTAGTCTGGAACGCAGGCAGTATGCATTTAGAAATTTAGTCCATCACATCGTCCATTTATGTGATTTTCTATGTGATTTGTCAGTGCTGAGAATGGTTCATGAAAATTCTACAGGTAGGATCCCACTGTGAATTTACATTATGATTAGTGGTTTATGACATCTCTGATGACTACTTGACTACTTGATGTAGAACATTTAGGTAAGAGTTTTCTACTTGCAAAGTATCAGCATCAAACAAACCTCTCCTGGGCATCCTCAATCATTTCAAAGTTTCATAGTAGCTGTGGAAGAATTGTATTCATGAAATATCTTGTTCTGTACATTGGATTGAACCCAATGGGAAAACAACTTAATGTATCAACCAGGTTGAAAGATCCTGTTTTCAGGCCACATTTAAAAGCCCCTGTCTTACAGAATGTGATAGTACTTGGTAGGGGGCACATGGTGAGCACGTTTGGGTCTCTGCCTGCCAGGAAGCTATATGTCTATTAGGCTGACCAACCTGGGACCTGTTATAACTCCAGGTATGCTATAAAAGGCATGCTTGACCAGCACTCTGGGCTGCTCTGAAAGAACATTAAATAAACTTAGCTATTTCATTTGATTCATCTGTGTCCAAGCATTGATTCACCTACATAGCCTTTAACTAGCTTGCCTTCTTTAACCAGTTAAAGCTGGTTGATTAGTTGACCAATTGATTGAGGTGTTGTGCTAGCTCTGTACATCATCAAATACTGTACATGGAATGAATGTGTCCCCAGGAGAGGTTTAAGATCCACTGATGTCAATAACTATGAATAAAGAGTTTCCATAAGGAATGCATCAGTAGTACCCAATGCCAAACACAAATTCGGAATTTAATGTTTGTTAACCACTTGCATAATCAGTCAATCATCCAATATCTTTGTAAAATTAAGCAGCAAATATTGAAAATAAGACTCACAAGTAAAACATATCAGAGTTCCATATAGCAAAGACAAGCAAAAGGACAAAGTCCCAAAGTTCTGGAATATCACAAACATATTAAACACACCAGTTCATTGACCAGGAGCGTGTATGAATTTAGAGTGAGAGATTAGACTTTAAGCACTTGTATTTGTGGTGAGTGTGTGTGTGTGTTTCCTAATTGCACTTGAGGATGAAGATATTGGTATCGCAATGCCAGTCCGATACCTGCAAGTATTTTTTGGCATATTATGGTTACAACTGTTTACTACACACATAGGAACAACGACATGACTACACAAAAAAGGTTAGAAACAACTTGTCATTGCGATACTTGGAATAACAGCTCTAATCGACAGGTATAAATTCAGATCGTATAGCCCAGTGCAGGAAAAAAAAGACTATTGATATTTTCAGACTTCACATCATAGCACAACTTTCACCATGGTAACTGTGTGCCACTACATTCTGTGCAAAATAAGACCACACACAAACGAAGATCCACTAAACACTCTCCAGTTAGTTCTATAGTGTTAGTACCATCAGTTCCCCTATAGGGACTAAAATATTCCTTAACCTTCCGAGGCAAGATGCAGGAACTTTCTTTCCTGTAGTGTGGTTAAAGGCTTATCAAGGTGACTCCAGCACAACAGGGTTGTTGGGGTGTGGCAACAGGTGCTAGGGACAGGAAAAATGATATGTGAAGACACCATTGGACAAAAGCACCTGACAATGGCCTGTGGTGACCATTACTTGGGAAACCAACACATTTTACCATATGGCCGAATGGTCAAGTCAAAGGAAACCATGTCCCGTGGGGAGGGTAAAAGGAAAAAAAGACAATTTTTGTTTTATTTCAAAGTCTCAGAAGAACTTGTCATCAATGCGGAAGTGTGGCCTTGTAACGTCATCTGGGTTGATGAACACTGAAATGGACTTGCCGGGGTTCTCTGTCACTAACTGCTGCAGCTTCTTGGCCAAGCGGTCATCTGGTTGGTGCTCGCCGCCCGCGTCTGACTGTGGCGAAGGCAGGTTGGAGGCGCTGCCACGCCAATGCAGATCCAGGGTCAGCCTGTTGGCCGCCTTGGCGTGCTCAATAGTGGTTCGAAGGTGCTCAGCCGGGTCCGAGCGCACCGAGCTGAGCTTACGGGCATGGAGCATGGCTGTCTCATCCGACAAGTGCTCCAACATGTTGCATTGTGGGATGAAGTAGTTGGGGCACATTTTGTTGACCAGGCAGTGCTGCAGGTCGTCAATGAGGCCCAGCAGGAAGTGAGCTGAAAAGTCATCCTGGGACAGGTATGTGGTTGGGAGTCGATCACAGGCCCACAGCATCATGCTGCGCAGGTGGTAGGGGCTGATGGCCTTGGGCCTGGACAACAGCTTTATAATAATGGCCTTGCAAGCCTGGTAGGCCTGCATCAGACTGGCCGAGATGCATTTCTTAAGCTGCACCTCACTCCGGGCGAATGAAAGGCGCCATTCGTTCTCCTTTCGGCCCTTATGCGAACAGGCGGGCACCAGGTAAAAACCGCTGATCACCTCCTCCTCTGTGATCTTGCCATCCCAGAAGTGGTTTTCCATCAGCCAACTCTGGGCCACTGCTGGCCAGCCCTTAAAGGAAACCACCGGAACAATGTCGTAGAGCATCCGGCTGCTGCCCACGCCCAGGATGACGGATATGATGGTGCCGTTCCGCTCCACTTTCTCCACGCGGGGCATGCCACGCTGAGGTTTCTTCTGGATCTCCACCAGGACTACGCTAATAGACTCGTAGAACCAATCAGCCACCAGTGTGGGGGAGAAGAAGTAGTTGGTGGCGCCATTGATGTGGTCTACCACAGTGCAACAGTCCTTCCACTTGTTGATGGTGCCTTCGTCAAAGAGGCGCAGGCTCAGCCATGAGTGGCACAGGGCTGAGTGACGCATGTCAAGAGTGACCGGCTGGTTGCGATCGTGCAGCTTGAGCGCCGGCACGAGGAGGGTGAAGTCCATGTCATAGTCGGTGCCGCGGGCATAGACGCTCAGCTCATCTAGGTCCATGTCGACAACCCCCTCCCGCACACCACCTGACAGAAGCAGGTACTCGTTGGCCACTGGGAGCTTCTGGTCCAGTTTCTGCACCATACCTGATGAAAGAGGGAACAAGCTCATTAAAACTGGCTTTAGGTCCAGTTTCTGCACCCTTTGACTCGAGCATTCACCACCACTTTTTTCAACTATCCTATCTGTTTAATTAAAAGCATAAAAAATAAAGAATTAAACTGTCTAATATACAGCGGGCAGAACAATTATTTGATACACAGCCGATTTTGCAGGTTTTCCTACTCACAAAGCATATAGAGGTCTGTAATTTGTATCATAGGTAAACTTCAACTGTGAGAGATGGAATCTAAAAATCCAAAAAAATCACATTGTATGATTTTTAAGTAAATAATTAGCATTTTATTGCATAACATAAGTACTTGATACATCAGAAAAGCAGAATTCAATATTTGGAACAGAAACCTTTGTTTGCAATTACAGAGATCATACGTTTCCTGTAGTTCTTGACCAGGTTTACACACACTGCAGCAGGGATTTTGGCCCACTCCTCCATACAGACTTTCTCCAGATCCTTCAGTTTTCGGGGCTGTCGCCTGGCAATACGGACTTTCAGCTCTCTCCAAAGATTTTCTATTGGGTTCAGGTCTGGAGACTGGCTAGGCCACTCCAGGACCTTGAGATGCTTCTTACAGAGCCTCCGTCATCTTGAACTTCTTCCATTTTCTAATAATTGCGCCAACAGTTGTTGCCTACTCACCAAGCTGCTTGCCTATTGTCCTGTAGCCCATCCATGCCTTGTGCAGGTCTACAATTTTATCCCTGATGTCATTACACAGGTCTCTGGTTTTGGCCATTGTGGAGAGGTTGGATCTGTTTGATTGAGTGTGTGGACAGGTGTCTTTTATACACGTAACAAGTTCAAACAGGTGCAGTTAATACAGGTAATGAGTGGAGAACAGGAGGGCTTCTTAAAAAAAACGAACAGGTCTGTGAGAGCTAAAAATTCTTACTGGTTGGTAGGTGATCAAATAATTATGTCATGCAATAAAATCAAATTAATTATTTAAAAATCACACAATGTGATTTTCTGGATTTTTTTTAATATTCCGTCTCTCACAGTTGAAGTGTACCTATGATAAAAATTACAGACCTCTAGATAGTTTGCAAGTAGAAAAACCTGCAAAATCGACAGTGTATCAAATACTTGTTCTCCCCACTGTATATACCTACTGAAATGTGCAAACATTTTAATGCTCTCCCAAAAGGTAGACTGTCAAATACGTAATCTGTTAAGGAAGAGAGAACTATTCAAGGACTCAACTCAACATTATTTATATAGCACTTTCAGCACCACAAGTGGATCCAAAGTGCTGTACAGAAAAACACAAAAAAAAACAAAAAACTACATGAAACCTAAAAACAGTATAGACACATGACATACACATGTATTACAAAACATTTTCAAATGCTAAAGAAAACAAATGTGTTTTAAGCGCACTCTGAAAGTCACCCAAAGTAGAAGACGATTTTATGGACAGAGGAAGGTCATTCCAGAGCCTAGGAGCTGCCACAGAGAATGCCCGATCACCTTTACTTTTCAAGCGAGATCGCGGAACGATGAGGAGCAACTGATCATTTGATTGCAGAGATCTGCTGGATTGACAGCGACTGATTAAATCAGTAACATACTCTGGTGCTTGGTCATGCAGAGCCTTAAAAACATACAACAACACTTTGTAATGGATTCTATAACGTATGGGTAACCAATGTAGTTTCATTAGCACTGGAGTAATATGTTCTCTCTTCTTAGTACTAGTCAAAAGTCTGGCAGCTGAGTTCTGAACAAGCTGTAAACGAGAGAGAGAGAGAGGTCTGACTCACACCCAGATACAACACATTACAGTAATCCAAACGGGTTGACACAAAGGCATGAACAACCTTCTCCATGTCTTCAAATGAGAGGATGGACTTTATTTGATCTAAGGACAACACTGACAAACATCCAGCAGAGGGTGCTGTAGAAGGACACTGGACACCTGCCTCCCTGAGCAGGGGAAAAGAAAGCAGGTTCTTATCTGATGTATAAAACTGACAGTTTGACAGTGTGACCAAAATGAAGTTTGGGTGGTCAGTAAGAAATCAGAGGAAGAGGTTCTGAGACTGTTTAACATTACACAAGTAAAAGCAGGCAACTATTATCATTACAAAACCATTGCAACTCAAAAGTTGAAAATATTAAAACTATTATTAGCCATGTTGAATGTTGAAGCAATGCAATAAATGTTTTGAGTAATTATCAACAATGTTATCAATAAGGATGTATTACGGGATTAAAAGTACAATGATGTTTTTGGAGAATACTATGATTAATCTGAAAAGGTTACAATGGTGATTGGTTATTAGAACTAATCAATATAAAATAGAGTTTGGTTTTGTTTATGCTATTGATATTTCTTATTTTTTCTTATTTTGTTTTTATTATTTGGTAGAATGTAGGAATGTGTGGAAAATATTTAAAATGCATTATGTTGATGGTAGATTATAGATTGATGGTTTAGAGAACAGCTTGTATATTATGTAAGAGCTGTTGATACAAATATGTATGATATTATTCAGTTTTGGGGGTTTTATTTCAGCAAAGTAAATGTATGGGATGTTTTAAATGCATAAGCATGGGATCATTCCTCTTGGGAGTCTTGTACACTGAATGATATGGTTTGGTGGGAGAACCCCCACTGGGAGTGGTCAAAATGTTTATTGGGCCAGTAAAATCATTTGGAAGGAGGGGCTCAGTTTGGGTGAACAGTTAGGCTTTAGAAGAACGGAGATTGTCCACAATATTTTTGTACTGAAGTAGCCGGTCGCAAAGGATGTCATTACTTTTTTAGGTTGTTAATTGTTTGGAATGCAACAACAGACAATTTTTACTCAGGATAGAACAGACCAGAAAACAGACCAGATAGATAGATTAACTCAGGATAGAACAGACCAGAGAACAGACCAGATAGATAGATTAACTCAGGATAGAACAGACCAGAGAACAGACCAGATAGATATATTAACTCAGGATAGAACAGACCAGAGAACAGACCAGATAGATAGATTAACTCAGGATAGAACAGACCAGAGAACAGACGAGATAGATATATTAACTCAGGATAGAACAGACCAGAGAACAGACCAGATAGATAGATTAACTCAGGATAGAACAGACCAGAGAACAGACCAGATAGATAGATTAACTCAGGATAGAACAGACCAGAGAACAGACCAGATAGATATATTAACTCAGGATAGAACAGACCAGAGAACA
>JACXGM010034829.1:0-11857 GCA_016801145.1 Umbra pygmaea | reverse complement strand
CCAGCTGGGAGGAGGCCTCGGGGAAGACCCAGGACTAGGTGGCGAGATTATATCTCCAACCTGGCCTGGGAACGCCTCGGGATCCCCCAGTCGGAGCTGGTTAATGTTGCTCGGGAAAAGGACGTTTGGGGTCCCCTGCTGGAGCTGCTGCCCCCGCGACCCGATCTCGGATAAGCGGATGAAGATGGATGGATGGTGTTGGGCATTGGTCCCATATGGCTGTATTGTATTGGATAATAAAAGCTTGTAATCATATGTTCTTATCAGTTTAATATCTGATACGTTCCCTATCGGGAAGTATGTATATTAAATGGATTTTTCAATCAGGGAGTTGGAAACTGGGCTTGCTCTGTCCACTCCACGCATCGACTCGGTATTGAAGTTCCTCCAGGAATGGTGTACCCATTTCCGCCGAACGAAGCAGAGTACCTAGCTAGCAAATTTTTGCAACTGGAGACAAAGCCCTTTTTGTTTGCTTTTGATTTTTCCTGCTATTTTCAGTTATCCTTCCCTGACAAAGTTAGCTAATGCTAACACTGGCATCTTTGCAAACGGTGCCTATGGTGCTTCATAAAATGGGCATTATTGGTGTTTTGTCATTTTAGGACCGAAAGATTTTGGTAGTATCGGTACTCGCGACATCCCTAGGTGGCTATCTATACTAGGATTTGGCCATCTGATTTAATCAAGTCACCAGTCAGTGTCCTAGAGGAACAGAAACACCAAGATGGTGGCTATGAATTTCTAACATCTTAATCACATTATATTTCACTGTAGCAGTTACCAAAAACTGTTTCTGAACACATAAAAAATAAGCTATCCCATTGCTGAATCTGTAATCATATTGGATCTGTTTTCCAAGCGGCTGTTTCTGCACAGGTTATGTGTAAGAGGTAAGAGTTTGAACTCAAAGAAAATTTGGCTTATGATAGTATTGTTTAAGAATAGAGAAATAAACGTATATTTTTTTCTGAATATCAAATAAACTGAAATGGATCTTTACGTGTCACACAGCCTATTGCCGTTTTTGTATTTCAAGCAAGTGCTTCAGCAGATATATGCAGAAGTTCACAGATTTCTTCCAAAATCATTGATGTATGGAAACATCCCCATCTGGTTGCCGTCCCTAGATAATGTTCCACTTTGTCAATCCGGTTTCCAAGAAAGGATTTGCCTACATGTTTTTCCCTTACAATGAGATGAGTCACTAGACTATGTATAGATGTCATGAACGCGAGTTGTATCAAGTTGTTTCCATCAGCAAAATCGGCAAGTAAATTGCTTTGCAAAGTGAAATAAGAAACACTGTTATAGCTATTATTATTAGTAGTATTATAATGATTGCACATTTGAACAAGTTGGGACAACCCTTCAGTTAACTACTTATCAATTATCCAATAGTAGTATTTATGGTTTGTCAATATAAAATCACCAGCCACTTCATTAGGTACACCTTGCTAATACCTGATTAGACTCTACTTTGCCATCAGAACTGCATTAGTGCTTTGTGTCATAGATTCAACAAAGTGCTGGAAACATTCCTCAGAGATTTTGGTCCATATTTATATTATTGCATCACAAAGTTGCTGCTGAATTGTTTGGCATCTATGATGCAAATCTCCGGTTCCACCATATTCCAAAGGTGCTTGATTGGGTTGAGATATTGTGATGGTATTGATATTGCGATGATGTGTCACTGTTACTGTTGCCATATAGAATCATTATTTTTGTATATTTTTTCTTTAGGTGTGGCTTTCAAAATGTAAATTTGTCTAAAGTGTTGTTTAGTGGGTTCATCACGGATAAGCGGATGAAGATGGATGGTGTTGTTTAGTGGGTGAAGAATATAGTTGAGCAAACCACTTCTGCCTGGGTAGTGGTTCCCAAACAGGGTAACTGCTAACTGTAAGCAAATTCTGTTTGATTTTAGTTTGTATCGCCAGCTGTAAGTCTTGCTTATTGATCTGAATGAATGACCTCTTGCCATGGAATATTCCAAGTCACAGTTCAGCTCACGTAGCACAGCGTTCGTGGTTCGACTGGTCGAGTCTGTTTTCCCAACATGGCGGCTGCCTATACACACGAACGATACTGTCTTTTAAACTATAGTTTTAATAAACTGTCTGTACACTGACAAAGTTCTTCGGTTTGAATGTAGGGACCCTCATTATGCTACCTTGGAAGTGTGGTGCTATTTTGAGCCTTGTTAGTGGTATAAAATAGCGATTTCTTTTTACTTCATCCATGCCCTCACAACTAGCATTATAAGGTAATTATCAGTTTGTACTAAAACTGGACACATTCGAGTAGCATGAAAATATATCCCATAGAACGGTTGACTCGGTACCCATGTGTTATTAACCCCTAGGTTCATTTTGCACCGGAATTGACCTTTAAGATGGCAATCAAAAAGGAATCCCATGTTTACAGACATTCCCTCGGGGGCAAGTGGTGAGTATAAGAGTTTAGGGGACCTCTAGACGGTATCTGGATGGCAGTTGTTGTTTGAAGACCAATGCCTGAGTTTCAGGTAGCTGAATAATATGATAGTTAACATAAGTTTATTGGGGACCTCAATGATGTGTGTTATTGTTTTGACCATTAGAATGTTCTATAGACATTGATATATTGAAGCAAAATGACTCAACAAAGCCCACACTTCTCTTGCCTTTGTTGTATAAAAAGCCTTTACCAAAATGGGGATGACATTTACACAAGAGGGTAGTTTGAGTTTCTCCACAACACCTTTATGTGCATACGTAAGACAGGCAGAGGAGCATGTCGGCAATACCTCACCTGTCAGAGCTGCCTCCTGCAGCACCTGTCATGCCGACGATTAATGGGGATATTATATGCACACTATTCCTCTAGGGTGATGAAGATGTAATTCTTTTAATGTTGTCAAAATGTTTGCTAAGGGCTGCAAAATTATGTATGGACATAGTTTGGCATTTTTTAGCTTTCTTTATACTTTGATACATTTTATTGGCAGCATTCGTGCAACATTTCCAGATCATTTGGATCCTAACTGACACGACTTTATGAGTCCAACCATTACAAATATGGCAACATTTTTGTGATTTTCAATTGGTTGCTGCAGCATTCTTTGTCAAAACCTATTTGAGAACATATATGACACTAATGTGAGCAGGCTACCCTGCTCCAGATTCCATATTAGTTTACTTACCCATACAGCAAAAGCCTTATATTTAACCACTCATGTGGAGTCTGTTTTTCTGTAATGACATCAGTGTTCACCTTATCACTCATGGAAGACCATGATGTTGACCTGAGTTTACACCATAGAAATGGAATGTATAGAAATGACATTCCAATTAAAATAAATTTAGCAGAATGGTCAGGGCGGCCATGGAATGTACCATTCCATTGCAAAGATCTAGCGGCCATCTTCCGCATTAAACCAATTTGCGTGTTGTCACCGTGACAACTAACAACAATCGCCATTTTGTTGTTTACTAATCGAATGACCACGCCAAGCAGTTCAATGGCCTTTCTATCCATTCTATTTCTATGGTTTACACACAGGAGGAGGTTCTGAGTAGTGCCAGTATAACAGATTCATCGAGGAGCATACCAGGTAAATTCTACTGCTCATAGTGGGATTCATCTTCTACCTGTACATTAATGAACTTTCACACAAATATTCCATCTCCACAATACCTTTGTGCACACAGACAAACATGCGCACACACACCGTCATTCTTCATGATTTCGCCTTCTATCCCTTGTTCTTCTGACACAAAAACGTGCACATGTGGGCATCAGCTGTAGTACCCCTCTGCATAAAATGTATTCTCCTTGTTTCCCCCTCTCCCTTGGCACTCACTCGGGTTAGCTGCTGGTTCTGACTCTCGAAACAGAAGTGCTATATGTGGCTGCATCGTCTTCTGTGACAACATCTACTCCCCCCGCACACATGCAGACCAGCTGTCACTAACTCTGTTAGTGTGAAGAGAGAAACTGAGGAAAAAAAGCTTAATACAGTAAGACAGTTTGAGCAGGCCAGAGTGAGGGGGAATTAGAGAGAGAGGAAGAGAGAAAGAGAGATTCCAGGTGTTAAGGTCTTGTCTTTGTATCACACTACAATGCACCGTGACAGTTATCTTGATTTCATCCTCTCTCAGATTCCCTGACATTGGAGCTGCAGAGTGGGAGTGGTGACAGACTACTGTGCTAACCCACAGAATGAACACAGCAAACTGACATTCTATTTGCCATTCTCAACACGAGTCGGCTGAGTCACTGATGATGTACCTTTCTGTCCGGTTTTGCACCCCCCTTATGGCGTGTGTGCTGGGAGAGAAGTTTGTGGGCTATAATCTTGTCAGGGTAGTGAGTGATGTGTTTCCAGGCTAATAGGTCACAACTGTGATTATTTTGGAATGCTTGGTTTTGAAAAGCCATCTTAAAATGACATTCACTACTGTCAAGTAAAATGCAAACAAAAAACAAAAACAAATTTTTCACAAGTCATTGGCTTCATTATTAAAGGCAATGTTAAACATTAAAAACGACATTATCCAACTGAGCTGAATGTCAGCTTTGCTGCTTACAAGGAGAATGACACAAATCCAGACACTTGCGAGAAAAACCTCTGCAACGTCCAATAAACTAGAAAACTGTCAAAGTGTCAGTAAAGGAGGTAGATCAAATCTACCACACTGACTATTACACTTGTCGGTTGTGGCAGAGCTTCCAAATCATCACAGACTACAAAGGCACACCCAGCTGAAAGCAAATCAGATGAACTAAATGTTTTAAAATCTCACTTTGAGTCAAGAAACACCAAATTATGTTTAAGAGGACCGGCTATTCTGGACAAATATATGATCTTGCTCTATGTGGTGTATAAAATCTTTAAACAGGTTAGCATTCATAAAGCTGCAGAGACAGATGGAATACCAAGGCACGAAATAGAAGCAGGCACAGACTAGCTGGTAAATTGATGAAAAAAACTCCACTCTTTACCTCAGAGCAGGACAGGATTTGCTCTAGAAACACACAACTAAAAGTGTGCAGTTAGATTAAACATCCATGCTGTCATATAGAAAAATGAGAAGACTACTTTACAATGTTAAGAGGGGAAGAATCACGTCAGGGTCATTATTTATGGATGGTGTTAAGAGTGTTAAATTCTTCCAGTGAAGAATTCTTCCCAGCAGCATAGAGCCCTGTATTGCCCTGCTGGTTTGCTTCTAAAGCTAAGCAGGGTTGGGCCTGGTTAGTCCCTGGATGGGAGACCAGTGCTGCTGGAAATGGTGTTGGAGGTCCAGTAGGGGGCACTCTTCCCTCTGGTCTAAAGATCTTTCCCAATGCCCCAGGGCAGTGATGGGGACATCTGCCCTGCATAGGGTGCCGTCGTTCGGATGGGATGTTAAACGGGTGTCCTGACTCTCTGTGGCCATTAAATATCCCATGGCACTTATCGTAAGTATCGATTAGGGGTGTTGACCCTGGTGTCATGGCCAAATTCCCAACCAGGCATGTCACTTCAATCATGGCCACCTAATAATCCCCCTCCTTCCTAATTGGCATATATGACTACTCACCTCTCTAGCTGATGTGTGGTGAGTGTTCTGGTGCAAAATGGCTGCCGTGCCTCACCCAAGTGGGTGCTACACATTGGTGGTGGATGAGGTGGGCTTTTCCCCTCACTGTGTAAAGCGCTTTGAGTTTCTTTGGAAGAAAAGCGCTATATAAGTTGAATGCATTATTATTATTAAGATGTTTTTAACACTCACTCGCACTACATCTCTACTTGTGTAGGGTGCAAGTGCACACCGTGAAACAGCCTAAACAGGACAGTCTACATCACCCAAGTGGGTGCTACACATTGGTGGTGGATGAGGTGGGCTTTCCCCCTCACTGTGTAAAGCGCTTTGAGTTCCTTGGAAGAAATGCGCTATATAAGTTGAATGCATTATTATTATTATTAAGATGTTTTTAACACTCACTCGCACTACATCTCTACTTGTGTAGGGTGCAAGTGCACACCGTGAAACAGCCTAACCAGGACAGTCTACATCACGATAATCATTGGACGAGCCTGACCATGGTTCTCTGTCTTTCCCTTGGGCCTCCTGCACGAGGCAGCGCAAAATTAACATAGTGCTGCATGGGATTTGGGTTAGATAAATTATCAAATTTATCAAAATTATCTATCCTGCCACGTCGCTCTCCAGCAACTCCGTGTGTTCAGATCGGGAACCTGTAAATTCAATTGGGGAAATATAGTCGGTGAACGTAATCATCCTGTACATGATCCGTCTAAAGTCTTCTGTGTTGGGTGAAAAGAATTGGCGGCTCCGGCGACATGTGGTTGGATTAACCCGGCCCTCGTCATCCCACAGATCTGTACAAGGATGTGCGGAGCTGCCCACAAGGCAGGATTACAAAGCGTCAAATAATGCAATGCCTTGGACAAGGTATGAAAAAAATTGATATTTCACAAATCTTAAGTGTGATCATCGTACTGTGAACAGATTTGTGACTGATTCAGAGCAGAGACGGGTTCGTATAGATGAAGGCATAATGAGGAAGGTTACTGCCAGACAAAATCAACAGATTAAGAGAGAAGCTGCTAAAATGCCTTTAGAAAGCAGCAAACAGGTATTTGAAGCTGCTGGTGCCTCTGGGGTCCCTCAAACCTAAAGGTGTAGGATCATCAGGAGGCATGCAGTTGTGCATAAACCTACTATTCGGCCAACCCTAACCAAAGCTCACAAGCAGAAACGGTTGCAGTGGGCCCAGAAATACATGAAGACCAATTTTCAAACAGTCTTGAATACTAATGAGTGCCGTGCAACCCTGGATGGTCTAGATGGATGGAGTAGGGCATGGTTGGTGGAAGGCCACCATGTCCCAATAACGCTGTGACATCAGCAAGGAGGTGGTGTAGTAATGTTTTGGGCCGGAATCATGGGGAGAGACCCCTTTACTTTGCAGGCCCCTTTAGGGTCCATGAAAATGTGAAAATGAACTCAGGAATGTATATTGAGTTTCTGACTGACCACTTTCTTCCATGTTACTGTACAAAAAAAAGAACCATGCAAAATCATCTTCATGCATGACAATGCACCATCTCATGCTGCAAAGAATGTCTGTGTTATTAGCTGCTAAGGGCATATTAGTAGAGAAGCTCATGG
Organism: Umbra pygmaea; assembly: GCA_016801145.1. Classification (NCBI taxonomy): domain Eukaryota; kingdom Metazoa; phylum Chordata; class Actinopteri; order Esociformes; family Umbridae; genus Umbra; species Umbra pygmaea. Next base: position 4,691 of record JACXGM010034829.1, on the reverse strand, counting down.
TGCGGCCCCATCTTCTCCTGACCTCAACCCTATTGAGAACCTTTGGAGCATCCTCAAGCAAAAGATTTATGAGGGTGGGAGGCAATTTGCATCAAAACAGCAGCTCTGGGAGGATATTCTGACATCCTGCAAAGACATTCAAGCAGAAACTCTTCATAAACTCCCAAGTTTAATGGATGCAAGAATTGTGAAGGTGATATTAAAGAAGGGGTCCTATGTTAACATGTAACTTGCCGGTTAAAAATGTGTTTGATTGAAATAGCTTTGATTTCAGTAAATATGCCCTCCTAATGCTGCAAATTCAACAAATGAACATTTTCAGTTCTTTACAACCTATAAAAGTTTTGAAACTCTGTTATGCATAATTATTTGGAACAGTGCATTTTGAGTTTATTTTTTAATAAAGTACTGTTTTGTAGTCTACGTGATACACAGGTATACACCGTATACCCACTAGGAAAGCTCAAGGAATTCCATATACTGTACCCACTTATAATAGCGGAAGGATATGTAACAACATCGTTATGGGACATTCAGTAGCCGGTAGCCTACTCAACATTATGCCATAATGGGAGAATATTAATTTTAGGATGTAGCGCATGAGGAGACTTTGTTGCAAATTAGCACATCTCATTAGCCAGCAGCATAGAGCCCTGTATTCCACTGCTGGTTTGCTTCTAAAGCTGGCCTGGTTGGACCCTGGATGGGAGACCAGTGCTGCTGGAGGTGGTGTTGGAGGGCCAGTGGGGGGCACTCTTCCCTCTGGTCTGGAGATCATTCCCAATGCCCCTGAGTAGTGATGGGGACATCTGCCCTGCGTAGGGTGGCGTCTTTCGGATGGGACCATAAATGGGTGTCCTGACTCTCTGTGGTCATTAAATATCCCATGGCACTTATCGTAAGAGTAGGGTGGTAACCCTGGCATCATTGCCAAATTCTCAACCAGGCCTCACTTCATATATAACTACTCATCTCTCAACCCAATAGCTGATGTGTGGTGAGCGTTCTGGTGCAAAATGGCTGCCGTGCATCACCCAAGTGGGTGCTACACAATGGTGGTGGATGAAGGGGGCTTTCCCCCCACTTTGTAAAGCGCCTTGGGTACCTTGAAAAGGGCTATATAAGTTGAATGTATTGTTATTATTATTATTATTATCTCCCAGTATGCGTCATTCTAAATCTCCAATGATGGGCCGGAGTCTTCGACGGCCTATAGCCTTCCACATTTCATTTAATGCACTCTGGGTAATGAAGTTTAGCTCTTGTTTTGAATGAACATTAATCCCTATCAAGCCACCCTTTTCCTGGGAAGCGCTAAACTTTATTACCCAGGGTGCACTGAGTGACTCAATACCTGTCTTTGCATTTTCTAAATGTATTTCAGTATTTTCAGTGCCGCTGTTTCTGGCTCAAAAGTGGCTTGACCTGGGGAATGCGGCACCTGTAGCCCATTTCCTGCACACGCCTGTGCACGGTGGCTCTGGATGTTTGTACTCCAGACTCAGTCCACTGCTTCCGCAGGTCATCCAAGGTCTGGAATCGGTACTTCTCCACAATCTTCCTCAGGGTCCGGTCACCTCTTGTCGTTGTGCAGCGTTTTTTGCCACACAATTTTTTTTTTGCCACACAATTTGCCAGTAATTTCGGGTTTATTTTCATGCTCAAGGACTTTTGTATCCTGGGTCTGATGTCACCAATGAACAACCACACAGTTGCTTGGTGGTCATTCTCGGCGCAATTTAAATTAACTAATGTGAATCACTAAAGGAGATATGAAACGAAAGCAAACTCAAACTACACTCTTTCCGTGTTTCCATAAGCCTGACCCTGAATCTACTGACAATTCGGGTGACCCCAGCTACAGCAGATTACTTTAGTCTTCAGTTATTAGGGTGAAGCTTATTTGTTAATAACCTTTGGTTACACTTTATTTGGACAGTCCGAAATTCCATCTGTAGGTGCTCTACAGATAGTTTGTTGAGTGTTACCTAACCTTTTTTTTCTTATTATTTTAAACGTATTTGTCTTCTAGCAGTTAATGGATGCTTTCTCATGCATTTAAGTTGATATAGTAATTTGACAATGGTTTTGGAAGTTAAGTGTGCTTGAGAACATGTGGACCACTTTTTGCAGCCCTAAATCACATGAAACACGTTCTGAGGGAACTATTTTGTAAAACCGAAATACATCGAACCCTCGTTTTTCGCGGGGGTTACGTTCCAAAAAGAACCTGCGATAGGCAAAATCCGCGAAGTAGTAACCTTTATTTTTTTACAATTATTATACAATGAAATACTCCATAATACATTGAAACCAAAGAACAAAACCTTTTTACAGGCCCAAGCATTTGTTTAACAAATAAAAGTACTGTATAAACGTTTTTTTACAAATAACTACTGTACTGTAAAATAATAATTTTAATTATCAATACGAATTGAAGGCTTCAAATTGCGGAGATCAGCATCACCCCACCGAGACCCGAGTCATTGGAATAGAATGGGAGAAAATGAAAAATGATTATGAAAAAAACGCAGAACGTTTTGTCGACATTATGGGTTTTAGAGAAACTTGTAATTGCAAGAGAATTTGCTAACTTAAATTTGGGAAGCTGTTTTATGTACGTGTATAAACCGCAACGTTATTGACACACAGGTAGAGAAGAAGCGGAGAGACTGTTTAGCCAATCAGAATGCAGAACACAATGCACGAAGCAAATCCGCGAAGCAGCGAGACCGCAATATAATTTCGAACGCTATGGAATGTATGGAATGTGTGGAATGTTCGCGCATAAATCCGCTAAACGAAATGTACCGGAGCAACGTAATTGAAGTACAAATATAGCCTAATAACGAAACGTGCAGTTCAAACGTAAAAAAAACAAAATATGTTGGCATATAACGTAATTCAGGTTTTCAAAATAGTTTCCTGAGAACGTAATTTGGGAGAAATTCTAAGATGTACGGTTGACTTTTTGTGTTGTTATAATTCAGTTTATAATATTAAACACATGTTCATTGTTAATACTGCTACTGATGAGCCTCAGCTTTCCATTATTGTCAATAATTGTTGCAACTTGCAGTTTTAAATGTGCATTGAAAATTGCCAGCTGATAAAACCTGTGCTCCAGGGACCCAATTCATATAACATCTAAGGCTAAATGTAGCTCTTAACTCGCTGAGTTAGTGTCCCCAGTTAATCAGTGTCCCCAGCTGTAAATGTCATTGGCTGTTAAAGTCTTGTGTTGTTTAAATAAAATTGACAAGCAGTCTTTCAGAATGCTCTCAATTACATGTAGAATTACTGTATGCATTAGTGAGTATGTGGTGCTCATGGGGTGTTGCTATGGGACGGGTGGAGATGAGTCTGGGAGGGAAAAATCACAGTACTCACTACACAAAACTAGACTACACCACTGATCACTTGCATAATAATTTGGAACGCGGTGTAAAGGAAATTGGGAAGGGAGGAAAATTGGGAAAGATCACAAAAAAGGAACAGCCTAACACAAAAGTTTTTTTATTATTACAAACAAATCGTTTTATATTACATATTATTGAGGGCTTTCTCTGACTTTTTGGTGCCCTAGGCAACCGCAGGTTTGCCTGTACTCAACAGAGTTCCACATAATGTGAAGCTATGTTCATCCGCTGATTCTTTGATTGGATAAAAAACATGTCAGTTAATATTTAAAAAAATCTGATAGGCAATCATTTTGCTCTTTTCATACATCTGCCATATCAAACATAATTTAGGTAGGCTACTATCAGCTCACACATTGAGTGAAATTGTAAATTGATGGATTCATGTGTAGAATTCAGCCTTAAATCGATTTCTCCTCATGGTTTGTGGTGAGTGCGAGAACCCAATGTCTCATAATTATGTGGTCACAAACAGCATCTTAACAGCACAAATTATCACCGCAAAAATACTCTGCATGCCACCTGATCCAGAAATCTGAGAGTGGATTCTAATGATTTTTTATAGAACCACTCATTATTTTTTCAGTTAGGCTCTAGGTAAGATGTTGGTAAATTGGTAATTGACGGCAGGGCAGAAAAGTGATGACGAATCCAGATGTTTATGTTCTCCATTTCGTGGAAGTATACTTGCCACATTGTGTAGCCAGCTTACTTGAGGGACCTAATATACTGTTTGACAGGCCCACCATGTTGGTTAGATTCCACACACAGCGTAGAGAAATAGGTAATCTGTCCAATAATAAGATAAATTATGGGTGGTAATAATATAAGCTTTTATAAGTGGGTGTGTGATTTACTCTATATTGTTGTTCTTACTTTTTGAACTTTATTGTGCGTTACATACTTGTCCTCAGTTTGTATTATTTGATTAGCCTACTGAATGTCAAATGAAAAAAAATAATAATCGTAGTTTATCTAGTTGGATGCTTATCTGGTTGGATGCTAATTATTAGATATTGATGATTGGTGATTATTTTCACCAGTGAGCCTGGGCTATTCAGACAAGAAACCATCACTTAAAGGAGTGTTCCACAGTAAATCAGTTTCATAGTATACCATTTACAAACGTTACCATAGATGATTTATGTCATATACACGTCTGTTCTTTTTCAATATATCAGAGAAAAGCCGATAGTATATTTCAGTTCCTTTCGCATCCACTGGGGGGCTTCTGTATCAGTCTAAACTTGAGTTACCACAACTCCCAGAATT
>JACXGM010034828.1:0-11945 GCA_016801145.1 Umbra pygmaea | reverse complement strand
TGCTAACACTATCAACACACTGCTAACACTATCAACACACTGCTAACACTATAAACACACTACTAACACTATAAACACACTGCTAACACTATAAACACATCGCTAACATTATAAACACACTGCTAACACTATAAACACACTGCTAACAATAACACAATAAATAAACTGCTAACATTTAACACTTTACTCACTGTTAACAATAACACTATCAACACAATGCTAACACTATCACGTTAACTTAAAAATCCTTTCTTTGTAGTTTACAAAATTATTCAGCAGCCAGCAGCATCCCTGTATTCCACTGCTGGTTTGCTTCTAAAGCTAAAGATGGCAGAGCCTGGTTAGTCCCTGGAAGGGAGACCAATGCTGCTAGAAGTGAAATTGAAGGGCCAGCAGGAGGCACTCTTCCCTCTGGTCTAAAGAGCATTCCCAATGCCCCAGGGCAGTGATTTGGACATCTGCCCTGCATAGGGTGCCATTCAACAGATGTGACCACTAAAGATCCCATAGCACTATTTGTAAGAGTAGGGGGGTTTACCCTGGTGTCCTGGACAATTGTCAAATCTGGCCTTAATTCCATCATGGCAACATAATCTTCTCTATCTTTCAAATGGCTCATTCATCCCGTTCCCCCCCATGGCTTCTCATTGGGCGTTGCTGCAAATGGGAAGAATACGTTTTATTTATATAGCGCCTTTCCATAGCTCAAGGCCGCTTTACATTATGCAGTACAAAAACACCCAGACACTCAGACATAAATTACAGTCACATGGATACAGATAATCACATCAGACAAAATGCATGTTAAACAGATATGTTTTTTACTGGGTCTTGAATATAGCCATGGATGAGGTGTTACATGGTGTGAGAGGTAGCGAGTTACATAATTTAGGAGCATTAACACTAAATGACCTTCCACCTACAGTAGACAACCGGAAACGAGGGATGGACAATAAACCAAGTTCAGCTGATCTAAGGGACCGGGCAGGGCGGGAAGGGTGGAGTAAGTCAGACAGATATTAAGGGGCAAGACCATTAAATGCTTTAAATGTTAGCAGCGATAACTTAAAGTGGATGCGTGATGCCACAGGTAGCCAGTGAAGTTCATGAAGTAAAGGTGTAACATGAGCATAGCGCCTAGTCGAGGTGAGTACTCTAGCTGCAGAGTTTTGAACATACTGTAATCTTGCAATGAGTTTTTTGGGAAGACCAAGAAATAAGGCATTGCAATAGTCCAGGCGTGATGTGATAAATGCATGAATTAAAGTTTCAGCATCAGCTAAAGCGAGAAAGGATCGTAGACGAGCAATATTGCGAAGATGGAAAAAATAGTTTTTAACAAGTGAAGAGATGTGAGAGCCAAAAAGATAGAGTTGAATCGAATATGACACCAATGTTACGAATTGATGGCGAAGGCATATAGTGAATTCCATCAATATCAAATGACTGGTCCATCCTTTTGACTAAGGCAGTAGAGCCAATCACTATTATGTCTATTTTCTTGTCATTTAACTTTAGGAAATTCAGGGACATCCAATGCTTGATGTCCCTGATACATGCAGTGAGTGTGTCAGGCAGAGATGGCCTATCAGAGCTGGTGGTAAGATAGATTTGAATATCATCAGCATAGCAGTGGAATTTAAGTCCATGCCTGCGTATGATGTAACCAAGAGGATATATGTAGATAATGAACAATAATGGGCCAAGAACCGAACCTTGAGGGACACCCTGTGTAAGTGAAGCAGTGGCAGATCTAAGCCCTTGTATAGTAATATAATACTTTCTGTCACTGATATAGGAAGTGAGCCAGAAAAGAGCAGAGCCAGTGATGCCAATATCAGACAGCTTAGAGATCATTATTTCATGGCAGACTGTGTCAAAAGCAGCGCTTAAATCAAGGAGCATCAAGATGTTTATCAGTCCTGAATCCATGGACACAAGAATGTCGTTAACCACCTGAAAAAGGGCAGTTTCAGTGCTATGTGATGGACGAAATCCAGACTGAAAAGGTTCAAAAAGACCATTAACATCCAAATGTGATCGCAGCTGTGAAGCAACAACCCTTTCAAGGAGAAAATGTACTGAGTCAACTTGCCTGGTAAAATATAGGTAAAATAAAAAAATAATGTCAAATTCACTGCCCTTTTATGGGGAGTTAAAATGAGGAAGGCAGAGAGTTTTAATATTTTGGGGAGGGGTTTGGTCAAAGTATAATTAGGGTTTAGTAAGTCACCTGCAGTTAAAAGCCAAAGAACTCATTCTATTTAGAACTTTATTCCCATATTATTTAGGTTGTTTCCTAAAAAGTCTTATCAACACTAGTTTTAGGACTTTGCCAGATTTATTTAAATTCATCAAAAGCCCCTCCAGCATTCAGCAGTCTACAGTTATGATCATACCAGGAAACAGTCTACAGTTATGATCATACCAGGAAACAGTCTACAGTTATGAACATACCAGGAAACAGTCTACAGTTATGATCATACCAGGAAACAGTCTACAGTCATGATCGTACCAGGAAACAGTCTACAGTTATGATCGTACCAGGGTACAGTCTACAGTTATGATCGTACCAGGAAACAGTCTACAGTTATGATCGTACCAGGAAACAGTCTACAGTTATGATCGTACCAGGAAAAAAGTGACTGAGGCCTGAGAGTGCCGACTCATGACTGCCGGAGCGGAGAGTGAGAGAGGAGACGTAAACCTGAGATGATTTACATGGACAGGTAACAGATAGTGGCAAGTAAGCTCTAGAAAAAAAGTACAGGACTACGAATTTATATCCCTCCTCACTAAGGAAACTTTCTCTCTCCTCACTAAGGAAACTTTCTCTCTCCTCACTAAGAAAGCTTTTTCTATTCTCACTAAAGAAGCTTCCTCTCTCCTCACTAAGGAAGCTTCCTCTCTTCTCAATAAGGAATGTTCTTATCTCCTTACTAAGGAAGCTTCCTCTCTCCTCACCAAGGAAACTTCCTCTCTCCTCACTAAGGAAGCTTCCTCTCTCTTCACTAAAGAAAGTTCTTATCTCCTTACTAAGGAAGTTTCCTCTCCTGACTAAAGAAGCTTCCTCTCTCCTCATTAAGGAAGCTTCCTCCCACCTCACTAAGGAAGCTTCCTCTCTCCTCACTAAGGAAGCTTCCTCTCTCCTCAGCAAGGAAGCTTCCTCTCTCCTCACTAAGGAAGCATCCTCTTTTCTCATTAAGGAAGCTTCCTCTCACCTCACTAAGGAAGCTTCCTCTCTCCTCACTAAGGAAGCTTCCTCTCTCCTCAGCAAGGAAGCTTCCTCTCTCCTCACTAAGGAAGCATCCTCTTTCCTCACTAAGGAAGCTTCCTCTCTCCTCACTAAGGAAGCATCCTCTTTCCTCACTAAGGAAGCTTCCTCTCTCTTCACTACGGAAGCTTCCTCTCTCCTCACTAAGGAAGCATCCTTTTTCCTTACTAAGGAAGCTTCTACTCTCTTCACTATGGAAGCTTCCTCTCTCCTCACTAAGGAAGCATCCTCTTTCCTCACTAAGGAAGCTTCCTCTCTCTTCACTACGGAAGCTTCATCAGAGTATTTATCTCTTTTTTCCCTTCATACTCCATCACTCTTTAAATATCTGTCTTTATTCTTGCTGATTCTCTCTCTGGAAACCATTCTCTTCATTCTATGAAGACTTTCAATCTCTTTCCTCCCCATTCTATTTGTCTCCGTCTGCCTAACCTCTATCTATTTCTTGTTGTATGTAGACAACAAAACAAAAAGCTTTTACTCTCTCTTTCGTCTATCCCTCCTCACTCCTCCTCTTTCTCTGGCTCTTCATCTGAGTAGCCTACGCTCTTCATCTCCAGACCCTAATGGAAGGATGAAGATGAAAAGGAGGAGGGGCTAGTCAGGCAGAACATCCAGGGGTCGCCACCCTCATCTGCTCATGGAGAAGCACTGGAGAAGGAACTGGGGAGAAGCACCAGCAGATGGAAGGATGAATTAATAAAGAGACCTTGTGTTTTATCATATTTAGTTTGTCTATTGTTGACATGAGGAGAAAGGGAGACTAACAGAGAGAGAAGGGAGAGACAGTTGAGAAACAGAGGGAGTAACAATGTAAGAATAGAGGGTGAGAGAGGGTAACAGAGAGAGAGGGTAACTGAGAGAGAGAGGGTAACAGAGGGAGAGGGTAACAGAGAGAGAGGGTAACAGAGAGAGAGGGTAATAGAGAGAGAGGGTAACAGAGAGAGGTTAACAGAGAGAGAGGGTAACAGAGAGAGGGTAACAAAGAGAGGGTAACAGAGAGAGAGGATAACAAAGAGAGGGTAACAGAGAGAGAGGATAACAGAGAGAGAGGGTAACAGAAAGAGAGGGTAACAGAGAGAGAGGGTAACAGAGAGAGGGTAACATAGAGAGGGTAACAGAGAGAGAGGATAACAAAGAGAGGGTAACAGAGAGAGAGGATAACAGAGAGAGAGGGTAACAGAGACAGGGTAACAAAGAGAGAGAGGGTTACATAACTGAAAGTGGATAAAGTGACAGAATATTCTAGACTTGTTATTCGTTAACTTTTAGCACATTTACTACGCTTTGCTTACAACTCTCAAAAGTCCTCGAGTAATTTATTTTCTCTTCTTTTCAGTGTTGTTACTTAGATTTGCTTAGATTTGCTTTGACAATGTAAAATAAAATGTTTCTAGTTCCAATAAAGGCATTTTCAGATTGAAATTGAATTGACAAGTCTGAGAAAAAGACGTGATCTGAAATACTGTAATGCAATGTTGTATAGATTGACATATGATGTTGTAAATTGATTGTGCTCATAAGTTTGCATACCCTGGCAGAAATTGTGAAATTTCATAATTGATTTTGACAATATGATTGTTCATGTATAGAATGTGACTGTTCTGTAAGGATAGTGATCATATGAAGCCATCAATTATCACACAGTTGTTTGGCTCCTTTGTGAACCATACTGATAACAGAAATCACCCAAATTACCCTGATCAAATGGTTACATACCCTTAAATGTTTGGCCTTGTTACAGACACACAAGGTGACACCAGGGCCGTTTCTTGCACCGGGCTGACAAGTTTGCCTGGCAACACTACATTATGCTGGCAACACAAACTCTGATATTTTCCTTTCAGAATAATAGCGCTTATTTTTATTAATTGCAATAATCATTGTTAATTCATTACAAAGCTAGTGAATTGTAACCAAATGCAATAGTATTGTGTGTACAGAAACAATAAGAGCATGTGATAAAAAAATACATTTAACATGTTTTCAATAACAATATTTAATTACAAACAATAACAAATATGTTTTACACAGAATTTGATTGAATATATTCTCAGTGTCTCACATGAAAACACGATAACATTTGAAAAACCTTCAATAGAGTCAATTTTATCAAACTATAGACAAATACTACCAACACATGAACATACAGTTGACCCAAAAACTATCTAGATACACTGAATTAACAATGACTATTGTAATGAATTATGAGCGCTATTATTTTGATAAGTGAAATCCAAGTTTGTAGAAACAGCCCTGGGTGACACACACAGATTAAAATGCCACATTTGTTGCATTTTAAATTGCAATTAGTGTCTGTGTTTATATAGTTAATGAGTTTGTTAGCTCTCACATGGATACACTGAGCAGGCTAGATACTGAGCCATGGGGAGCAGAAAAGAACTGTCAAAGACCTGCGTAATAAGGTACTGGAACTGCCTAAAGTTGGAAATGGATATAAAAACATATCCAAAACCTCGCAAATGCTAGTCAGTACTGTTTGTACTTATTAATTCACTTATTAAGAATTGGAAGATTCAGGGATCTCTTGTTACCAAGCAAAGGTCAGGTAGACCAAGAAAGATGTCAGCATAAACTGCCAGAAAAGTTGTTCGGGATACAACAAAAAAGTAACCTCGGGAGACATACAGGCTGGTCTGGAAAAAGACAGTGTGGTTGTTTCAATGAGCACAATATGACAATACTTGAACAAAAATGAGCTGCATGGTCGAGTTGCCAGAAAGAAGCCTTTACTGAGCCAGTGCCACAAAAAAGCCTGCCTACTATATGCCTGACAACACCTTGACACGCCTTGACAACACCTTGACACGCCTTGACAACACCTTGACACGCCTTGACACGCCTTGACAACACCTTGACACGCCTTGACAACACCTTGACACGCCTTGACAACACCTTGACACACCTTGACAACACCTTACAGATTCTGGCACACTCTAATTTGGAGTGACAAGACTAAAATAGAGTTTTATGGTCACAAACAAAAGTGCTATTGTTTCGAAAGGGGTCAACAAGACTTATATTGAAAAGAATGCCATCCCCACTTTGAAGCATGGTGGTGGCTCACTGCTGTTTTGGGGGTGTGTGAGCTCTAAGTCACGGGTAACCTTGTGAAAATTGATGGCAAGTTGAATGCAGCATGTATGACATTAGAAAATACTGGCAGACAATTAGCATTCTTCTGCATGAAAGCTGCTAATGGAACGCTCTTGGACATTCCAGCACAACAATGACCCTAAGCACAAGGCCAAGTTGACCCTCCAGTTGTTACAGCTGAAAAAGGTGAAGGTTCTGGATTGGCCATCACAGTCTCCTGACCTTAATAACATTGAGCTGGGGAGATCTCAAATATGCGGTTCATGCAAGATGACCAAAGACTTTGCATGACCTGGAAGCAATTTGCCAAGACAAGAATTCAGGGACTCATGGACTATCACAAATGACTGCATGCTGTCATTCATGCTAAAGGGGGCAATACACCATTATTTTTTGTTGCCATGTTTTTTTTATGATTGTGACATTCTGTTCTGACATACTGTTGAATATGAGAAATAAGAAAACATTGTTTTGCCTGCTCACGTTTGAGCACAACTGACATATGATGTTGTGAATATAGACATATGATGTTGTATTGCCAGACATATGATGTTGTATAACAGACATAAGATGTTGTATAGACGGAAATATGATGATGTATAGACGGACATATGATATTGTATAGACATACTTAGACATATATTATGATGTTGTATTGGTAGACATATGATGTTGTGTAGATGGAGAAATTATATTTGTATTGGTAGAGATAATATCAAACATTAACTGAGGATTGATCTGGTGTTAGTACCACTCACTATCGTCTCCCTTAACAACCATTCACTGCCCCTCCTAGTCAAACATACAGCAGTACTGTACTGTAGTAAAACAAGGTACCAAAAACAGTACTGTACTGTAGTAAAACAAGGTACCAAAAACAGTACTGTACTGTAGTAAAACAAGGTACCAAAAGCAGTACTGTACTGTAGTAAAACAAGGTACCAAAAACAGTACTGTACTGTAGTAAAACAAGGTACCAAAAGCAGTACTGTACTGTAGTAAAACAAGGTACCAAAAACAGTACTGTACTGTAGTAAAACAAGGTACCAAAAACAGTACTGTACTGTAGTAAAACAAGGTACCAAAAACAGTACTGTACTGTAGTAAAACTAGGTACCAAAAACAGTACTGTACTGTAGTAAAACAAGGTACCAAAAGCAGTACTGTAATGTAGTAAAACAAGGTACCAAAAGCAGTACTGTACTGTAGTAAAACAAGGTACCAAAAGTGAAATTCCCATAACAGGAACTATTTTCCAGACTGAATTCCCTTTTCCCTGATGTGTAAATATTTTCTTCACCACTTAGTTTATGTTTACACTCTTATCTTTTATTAGCATTTTATGTTTTATTCATATTTCTATTTTATTTCTTCTATTGTTGTTGCATTGTCACAAGGGAAACACATTTCATTGGTTGTTGTATCCTGGGTGTCTTGTTCATACCACATTTTCAATTTAATTCAATTGTTTTCACTAAGTATTATCTGGAGGTTTCTAGCATCACACAGCAACAACTTTGGAGAAACGACAAGGCTGCATTTTAAACTTGCCAGAAATATATAAATAAATATATTATATATTATTATTCGGCACAATCACAGGATTTAAGGGCTGGAAATATATACTGTGGAGAAGAAACCTGCTTCCAGACTCTGGTTTAAACTAGATAATATTTTAGATACTAAAGTATCTTAAATAGGGTTTAAATGTGGATTTAATGAGGGGAGATTTGTCATCTATATCCTACTCTTCTCTTGTGGTGAGTATACTAAATGATTTTCAAAACAATATACTCTTGGGAATCCCTAACAGCCCACAGACAGCTTATTATAAAATCACAGAAGCTTCTCTGTCCCATCTCCTTTCTCACTTTTACCAGTCTCAGACCCACACATCCTCACTCTTTATCTGTCTCTTTCTGTTTTAACACTTATCGTCTCTTTCCGTTCTCTGTTTCCCATCCATTTGATATTCATAATCCAGCAATATCTCATGTCCAAGGCTGGTTGTCAATTGCTACCACTAACACACAACACTCAATACCAAAACAAGCAACCACAATAATACAACAAACCTTATTAAATACTTCCACAAACTACCAAAATCATACAATACTAGCACACCTTGCAAACTCTGTACAGGGAAAATGATTAGAGAAGGAAAAGCTGTGCTCAGAGCCAATTAACACAACATAATTAAATGATTATATACACTGCAAAAGGGAATACACAATCATCACAGCATATCACCAAGTCACTTAAACTACAGGGATATCTATATGTCCAGTCTGCATAAGCAATTGTGAATCAATGTCACCTGTTGTGGGGCAAATGAAAGTGACAACAGTTGCAATGGAGAGGCAACAGCAAGACAACCCCCAAAAAGGAAATGGTTTAGCAGGTGGTGGCCACAGACAATTGCTCTCTCCTCATCCTTCCTGACTGAATCTTCTTCAGTTTAGCATTTTCAAAACTGGTATCATGAGGTAGTACCTGCAGCACATTCAGGTTTCACAGGTAGTCCAGCTCCTCCAGGATAGAACATCCATACAATAATGTTAGCTGTCTCCCAGTACAGTCTCAAGAGCATGGAGGAGATAACTGGAGATGGGCCATTAAACAAGTAGACCTGGACAGGGCCGTAAAAGGGCATAAACCCAGCAGCAGGACCGGTATCTGCTCATTTATTTGAGGAGGAACAGAAGGAGCTCTGCCAGAGCCGACGCCACCAAGTAGCCCCACAGACTGTCCATTAACTCACTGATGCCCTGATCCAGGTCAGGGAGGAAATCCCCCAGGACATCATTGGCAGTCTAGTCAGGAGCATGCCCAGACGTTGTCAGTTGCCTTGATTAAATTCACGCAAGATGGAACAGCCTGTGATTTCAATTGTTTACTTTGATTTTCAGTGAGTTTGAATCCAGCCCTCAATTAGTTGGTTTTTGGTTTCAATTCACTGATGTAAGTAATTTTGTCGTCAACAAACTACACAATGTACAGTAATTGTCTGAGTTGAGTGTTCACTTAATTATTTTGAGCAGTGTAATTAGCAGCTTCAGAAATACAGAAGTACACTGAAAATGCCATGTCATCTCCAGAGATCAAAGCTTTGACATTTTGTTTTTTCCTGGTGTGGTCCTATAGAGGCCAAACACTCTTTAATGCCTTCGCAAAACTCTGGAAGATAAAATGCATGACAGCAAAATAAAGGAGCTTTATTCTATTTAGGTCTATTTGTTTAGATGTAATTTAGATGAATGTTGTTGTTGTTTAGATGTAATTTAGATGGATGTTGTTGTTTAGAAATGACTGTTCTCAGGGTCTTTGAATCTACAGTGCAATCGTCAAGCGCCGATGAGAGATCAGTTGGTGTACAGTGCAATTATTCAATCAATTTAAAGGAATGGCAGCTTTTATTTGACAAAACCACCTGGGAGATACTGGGCAACCCTGGCCAATCACCTGGATGAGACTGGGCAACCCTGTTCAACCACCTGGGTGATACTGGGCAAGCCTGGTTAATCACCTGGGCAATACTGGGCAATACTAGGCAACCCTTGCCAACCACCTGGGCGATACTGGGCAACCCTGGCCAACCACCTGGGTGATACCTGGCAACCCTGGCCAATCACCTGGGTGAGACTGGGCAACCCTGTTCAACCACCTGGGTGATACTGGGCAACCCTGGTTAACCACCTGGGCAATACTGGGCAATACTGGGCAACGCTTGCCAACCACCTGGGTGATACCTGGCAACCCTGGCCAACCACCTGAGCGATACTGGGCAACCCTGGCCAACCACCTGGGCGATACCGGACAACCCTGGCTATCGCCTATCAGCCAGAATGCTCAGCTATAAAAATCTTATAAGGACTGCAGGAGAGGAAGAGACCGGGCAGTGATGTTAAGCAGAAGAGGGCAGAAGAGGAAGGGAGGAAATAGGAAAGGAAAGACCATGGCAGGTGGACAGCTGAGTTAGAGTTTTTCTTCGTCCCTTTTTATCTCAGCATGCAGTCGACATCCCCTGGGAGCTCCAGAGAAAACGTGAAAATATTTAATCTTTCTCTCTCTGTTTCTCTCTTTCTCTGCCTATTTCTCTTCCCTGGGGTCTCACTTTCTCCTTGGTCTTCCTTTCTACTCTTTTTCTCTCTATCAATGCATTTGGCCTCTCTCTCACGCTTCCCGTCCACACGTCTTACTCTTCCTCCCTCCCTGTACTCAACTGGCATGTTCCGTTTCATCGACTTCTATAGTCCATGCAGGTTTTTACACTGTCAACATGGAGAGATTTCTTTGGTTATTGTTTTTTGTTTTCCTAGAGAGAGCACACAGTTTTACCACTGAGATGTTAGACCAAGCTGTTCAGTAGCTTATGGTACACACATACACACACAACACATATGGTACAGTCAGTCATGGCACAAAAACCAAACACTTATGGTAAATTCTGTTGTGACACAGGCACCGATGCAGACACACATATTTCGGCTAGACTTTGTCATGGTGTAACACCAGACATGTCAGTTCATTGAGGGATACATTTCAGAATTAAACTTCCTAACCAAAAACTAGAGAAAATGTATTGGGTTTCAGAGTTCAACTAAAGTTTACCTACATTAGTTCAGATTCAGAGTTTCAAAATAGCTTCAACTCCTACATTTTGAAAAACAATAGGAAGGTTATACTGTAAATGCTGAAACACTCATAGAGTAAAAGAAATTATCTGCCCGAAAATACAGTAGGTTCAGGTATTTACATTGTACAATTTTCTGTTTTTTACTGAGAGTAACATATGGTATGTAAAACTTAATACAGAAATAAAGAAATATGAATTAAGAAATGTCCAGCATACAACGCATAGAGTAAAAACTTAAAATAAACTGTATGTCATGGATGCAAATCTAATGTGCTATCTTGTAAAAACACACAGAAAAAAACAAACTGCTGACTTAGGATGGCTAGGATGGCTACTACCACACCAACACTAAAAGACAAAGTCAATAGCTAGCATACACAGATTAAAGGTCATGCAAACACAATGTCAACTCTTATTGTCACATCATATCATAGTTTAGTATGAACTTAACCAACTGGCAGCCAGTTAAAGATAGCTACCAAATAGGTTTGTGCCATACCTAGCCAGTAGCTAGTTACTAACTGCCTGCAAGCCAAAGTATGCTAACTGCTAGCTAGTGTTAGCAGCCAGCTAAAGCTAGCTATCAGCCAGTAAATGTTAGCTGGCATTTCGTTTTTTCTAGCCAGTAGTAGTTTACTTGCTCGCATTAACTCGCTGCTAGTTAATGTTAGCCCCTAGCTACTGTATCTGCTTGTGTTGCTGGTAATAACACCCATTTAAGTCCAGAGCTGCCAACTCTCACGCTTTCGCCGTGAGACACACGCATTTGCCTGTTTTCACACGCACTCACGCCACACATTCAATATCTCACGCAAATAAATCCGTCCGAGACTCGTTTGTTCCTTTTTCAAACTTCCCGACGGTAGATGGCGCTGATGAGCGCCACTGAACCTTATGCGCTGCATCCAGAAGTTAGCG
>JACXGM010034827.1:0-11857 GCA_016801145.1 Umbra pygmaea | reverse complement strand
AGAGAGCTGAGCCAGAAGGCAAAGCTCTCAATCTACCGGGCAGTTTTTGTTCCTACCCTCACCTATGGTCATGAAGGCTGGGTCATGACCGAAAGAACGAGATCCAGGGTACAAGCGGCCGAAATGGGTTTCCTCAGGAGGGTGGCGGGCATCTCCCTTAGAGATAGGGTGAGAAGCTCAGTCATCTGTGAGGATCTCAGAGTAGAGCCGCTGCTCCTTTGCGTCGAAAGAAGCCAGTTGAGGTGGTTTGGGCATCTGGTAAGGATGCCCCCTGGGCGCCTCCCTATGGAGGTGTTCCAGGCACGTCCAGCTGGGAGGAGGCCTTGGGGAAGACCCAGGACTAGGTGGCGAGATTATATCTCCAATCTGGCCTGGGAACGCCTCGGGATCCCCCAGTCGGAGCTGGTTAATGTTGCTCGGGAAAAGGACGTTTGGGGTCCCCTGCTGGAGCTGCTGCCCCCGCGACCCGATCACGGATAAGCGGATGAAAATGGATGGATGGATAGCTTGAACACCTGATCATATCACCTTGGTATCTCCTAAATTTGAGAGTTGGTAAACTTAATTTTCTCAATCTATCTTTATAAGACATATTTTTCATTCCTGGAATTAATTATGTAGCTCTTCTCTGGACCCTTTCAATTTTTTGTACATATTTAATTTATATGAAAATTATATATGTGGATGTGATCCACAAAAGTAGGTTACCATCACTAAAACTGAAATATGAATGTGACTCTCTCAAAATATTACCTTGTTTCAACTACTACTGAAATACACTTTTTACAGTGCACCAAATATTGAGTTGATTTAGATTTTGCTTCTGTTCAGTCACTTTACATTCTGTTTTATATACAGTATATATGTTTATATATAGAATGTAGTTATTAGTCTCTAATGTTAGTTTAACTGCAACTTTGCACAGTATCCTTCAGAAATCGAGATGTATTTACTTTTTGTGGGGAGGGAATAAGATATAAATAAATCTACAAATACAGAATATCTGCACAGCATGAACTTTTGCATTAGTTCCGTCCCTCCACTTTTTTTTTACTTCATGTATGCCCTCTAACCCCCCCCCCCCACACACACACACAAAGTGGTAATAGAATGAATTGCTGATATTCTTTCAATAGAGCGAGAATAACAAACTGTCAAATAAAAAAGTAAAATATCAAAGGTGTATCCATGATTTGCTTCCTTGAAACTCTGCACTTTTCTATGGAAAACCACTCCATGGATCATGTCAGGACTAGTTCTAGATCTTGGCCTGTCAAGCTCAATGGGAGACAATAATAGCACTAGTTTGAACTTGGTGTCTGTTCTACTGGACTCATTGAACTTACAACACTCACCAATCCTTGGCAAATAAAGTATAAAGACAAAGCGTGGGAACCACATAGCAAGTGAACTTTTCTCTAATTGAAAGTGGTGTAGGCATAACTATAACAACAGCACAGTACCTTTAAAGGCCCATGGTAATGATAGAACCACTACACACTTTATCTGAACATTGATTTACAAACAACATAAATAATAATAGAATAGATCACTATTATTATTATAAATATTTTACATTCATTAAAAAAACTGTTCCCACTGCTAATAAACTTTTGAACATATCAGTCATTATTCACCCTTCAAAATAAATGTAAATCTCTGGTGCACAATTGCCACTGTCATTTTCTTTTCTCTTCAACCTCTTATTTTTCCTCTTTCCCTTTTCTCTGACAGAGATACATTTGCTTCTTGTTAATGTGTTCGGCCTGCTACAAAACAAACTTACAAGAGTCGACATGCCATTGGGCCCCATTAGGGAGGTTTGTGAGATGCCGTTGTTTCCACAGTAGGGTTGAGGGGGAATTAAATGCAGAGATTTTTGTTCAGATGTTGCTGTCAATCCTGTGGATTCTATTTGGTCACACCTCAGGGGCCCCCCAGGCATTTTCTGATTTGCATGTCCTTACACTTTGCCTCAGAGAGCAATAACAACTGTAAGATTAGGTCACCAATATGTTATTTGGTAAATTAAACAGTACAATGGGATCCTAATGTTACATGCCATTATTACTACCTAAAGACAAGTTCCCCATACTAGTTCTCTGAAGGCCTTTGCCAAACAAATGCTAAAGCCATCTTACAGTTGAATGCTTTCAAACACTGTGCTAACGATATCTAAGTGACTGCTAGCTACATTTGGTTAGCATAAACTAACAAACTGCTAACTGCTATTTAATGATCAATTAAAAGAAATCTGAAATCCTCTTGCTACATCCCATACACATATGTTACTTGACGTTACCTTAATGTTTCTTAAACCAAATATAAACATAAGAACAAAAATAACGCCATTCTGTTTTCATTCACTTTCATGTAATTTAAAAGCATGAGCAAACCAGAATTAAATAGAATAAGAAAAGTTCCAACTCAACATTTACTTGATTAAAACTTCCTTCATCTTCTTTCCAGACATCAGACACTAAGTACACTACAAAGTTGATAACATTATCTCAGTGTTTTCTTAGACATATTGTACTTAAACATTACATAGCTGAATAATGATAGTAAAATATTCAGAGAGAGAAAGTTAGGAGGGAAAGTGTTCACCACTAATGCTACCTTCCAATATCACTGCTCCCCCAGGTGGTGGTAATAACTGTAATAACTAATAAGAATTAGGTTAAAGTGTTTTATAATACGTGTTTGATGATATCTGCAATTTGACTGGCAAAAATTGCATTCCAAGCCTATGACAATTCCCTGATATCTGCATGTAGAATGTTGCCTAATCACTGAAGTGCAGTAGTATGTCATAAAAAAGTATTGGTACGCCAACCTGAGAAGCTGACCAAAATTAAAAAACGTACACAATTTCGTCTCGCATTAAGTATCAACACCATAGAAATGGCATGAATAGAAATGTCATTCCAATTCAAATCAATGTAGCAGAATGGTCAGAGCGGCTGCCATTTTCTGGTGTACCATTCCAGGGCAAAGCTCCACCTTTCAGATGCTGGCAGTCCAACACTATATCAAAGAAGGTCACCGTGGCCTTGTTGTGAAGAAGAATTGGAGAGTGCCGGATTTAATTGCATTATAATTCTATTGGTAAGTCATCAAAATATACTTAACATATGCTAATATTACATAGTACAGTTAGATAAGATTTATAATTTATAGAGATCTAGACAAGATCGAAATTATCTCACCTGATAGCTAGCTAAACATCACTTTGAGAGAACGGGAAAAATAATGAGTTCAACACACTTTACAACCCCACTGGTGCAACAACAGTCGCCATTTTGTTGTGTACTAATCGAATGACCAAGCTAAACTGTTCAATTAGGTTTCTATTCATTCCATTTCTATGATCAACACCAACTTCCGAATAAGACCATCTATAAAATAAAAATGATTTTAACATTCACTCACCACAAAGTGAGCCACAGGTGTAATCTATTTAGTTTTGTAATACAGTGTTTTTCCTGACGAAGCGATAGCTAGCTATTAAGTGTGGCTGTAGTATCAATATACAGGTAGCTGGCTCATTAGTCAAATTTTCTAAGCTACCTCTCACATTACACAACCTGTGTTTTCCAGAGCCCTCTATCTCTACCCCTTGGAAGGAGTGAAGAACTGACTCGCTAACACAAACACACTAGCATAACACCCAATCCAAATTCATATTACGGGACTCGCTAACACAAACACACTAGCATAACACCCAATACAAATTCATATTACGGGACTCGCTAACACAAACACACTAGCATAACACCCAATACAAATTCATATTACGGGACTCGCTAACACAAACACACTAGCATAACACCCAATACAAATTCATATTACGGGACTCGCTAACACAAACACACTAGCATAACACCCAATACAAATTTATATTACGGGACTCGCTAACACAAACACACTAGCATAACACCCAATACAAATTTATATTACAGGACTCGCTAACACAAACACACTAGCATAACACCCAATACAAATTTATATTACAGGACAGTTGGATTTCTTCAACTAGTTATGGGGCTTTAACATAAAAGTGCTCTGAGTTGCCATAACACATATCATAGATTGGGTTGTGTACCTAACCCTAGACCCCTTTTTTCATATTTTTAAAATATCAAGAAATACAGTTTTGACAGCTTAATATAATATAATAATATAGGCGGGACTCTGAAAGACAAATTAAAGTAGCCTAACATTCTGACCTGCGAAATTAAGATGAAATACTTTTCTATTCAACCAGTTGTTTGAATCAGACGTACAAGTTGCCTGACATTGTTGTTATGCCTAACATTGTATTTATATTTTCTGTAAATTGATTTAGGCATATTTAATTGTTTTCCTCTCATTCACATTGTATATTAGCATGAATTATCAATCTTTCCTGCTGTCATTCAAATTTGTGCAAATTATTAATTGCCAACACCTGATACATGAAGTCCACCCGTATAACTTTTCATTCCCAAACAAGATTGTGGCTTTTAATGGATGTATTTCAATGTCTCCAGATATAATTTTCTGATCGATTGTGTAGAAACGCTTTTATGGCCAGCACCTGATACATGCAGTCCGTCTGTGCTCATAACTTTATGTTCACTGACAAGATTGTGCATCATGGCTTTTAATGGATGTATTTAAATGTCTCCAGAAAAACTAATTAAAGAACCGCAATTGCAATACAAAACTGCAATTATGTCGGCTTGACTACGTTAGCCATAGTGTCATCAAACAAAAATTTGAATTGCATAAACAAATGCATCACTAAAGCAAACTGGAAAATGTTTGCAATTTAATTCAAATTAAATGATACTGTACATAAATGTTCAGACCTTGTAATAAATTATCTAATTATTAATTTAATATGAACTACTTGTTATATGTGGTATACTAACATGTCAACAGTAAGAGGAGTGGTGGGGGGTACATTAATGTTAGATGATAACTGCACGCCTCACAATCATTTTATTTTGTTCAAAATACTAATTCAGAAAATTATTTTCACAAAAAAAACTGTACACTGTAGTACAAAATTACGTGCAAAGTTCACAGCTTAGATAAAATACAGCACAGAAATAATACATTTAATAATGGAATTTAATGTTATTACTTTAAACCAAGCACTGTTTACAACATTACAAGTTTATTCCACAGAATATCTCCGGTGGGGATATTGGGAAATCATTGTTAGCCTATTATCTGCCTGCTCTTAGAGTGTGTTCCTATCAAACACAAACACACACATAGCGAGCGTCTAACTTGGCCTCAATGAGTTGAGAGTTCGGTCCTCAGCTGTTCTCTGATACCGACTGAAAAAGGTATTGTAGTTCGGCAGAGAGGCACGGCCCAGAGCAGTTCAGTCACCCCAAAGGACTGGTATGCCAGAGCCAAGGTTGAGCTCTGATTGTCGCTGGTAGATGAGGGACCAGCTCGAACAGAACGTTAGAGTGCGCGGCTTTGGATGATAGCCTAGCTACCTATCGGAATTCAAGCCCCATGAGTGGTGGGCCCTAGTATATTTAAAGCACCTTTAATTTGAATACATATGGAGTAAGATATATAGATTATTAAGTTATCGACAATGCCAGTATGATTCTCTTTACACTCTGTAACATTTCCTATCATATTAGCTCAACACATTCGCCACAGAAGGAAAAAGGGAATAATAGTAATTCTCTTTTTACTATTTCCTACTACACTGTCATGCTTTCTATCAAATATAAAATGCGCATATTCATCAATTTGGTTGAAGAATCAAGTAGATCACTTTACTTAAATACTAACAAATAATAACACCAAAGTGCTTTATAAGCATTATTATAAATTATCATGTTTCTTCAAGCAAATAAATAATGTGTTCATATTGTAGTATATTAGAAACCACAAAGCAATATTACATATAAAAAAGCATTATAATACATTAGTTTATGTCGTTGTATTACCTCATAGTAATACTTTTTTATGATATTTTGTATTATAAGTCATCTGTGTTTTTAAATCTGTATGGTTATGACTCATTATGCTTATAAGTGGAGACTTGAATGTCATTACAGTTAATGATGTTTAAAGCAACAGAAACACGTTTGGTTATAACAAATTATATGTTATTATGATACTTACAGTTGGTGTTATAATGCATTATGAATAATGTTATAAATCGTTATTTGATGTACTTCCTACAAAGTGTTACCATTGTTTTTTATTACTACTTGATTTTCTATGGTTTGATTCCTTTAGCCAGGGAGCTTAAGTGGTATTACATTTTTAAATTACATTCCATTATATCAACTCAGTCCACCTTCACCAAACACAAGTTTTAAATGAAAGTATTATAGGTGCAGTGAAAGGTAACTGTTTTCTGTGGGAAAGGGATCTAAGGACTTATAATATATAACTGCCAGTAGTACAATATGTTCTTTGCAAAAAACAGCTGCAATTTTCATTGTAGGAATAATCTAAAGATGGTGTGCAAACAACAGACAGACATTCTTCAAATGCCACTCCTAGTTTACATGTCAGAACTAGATTTTCTCTGTCTAACTCTATGGGAAAATACCTCAGCATCCGTAAGATTGTTCATAAATACCCTTTCATACATAATCTTTCATAATTTGCACTGGCTAGGTACTTGCACTGACCTCTCTTGCTCTATGATCCCATTGCACCTTTCTGCATTTTTGCCACACTGGTCCTTTAAACATGCTACAGTCTAACTTACTGTTAGGACACACTATTGATATCTTCCTTTGTATTTTTATAGTTTTTATGTGTACATAGATGTCATATGTCTGTGTGCCTATGTGTATGTACAGTGCCTTGCGAAAGTATTCGGCCCCCTTGAACTTTTCGGCCTTTTGCCACATTTCAGGCTTCAAACATAAAGATATGAAACTGTAATTTTTTGTGAAGAATTAACAACAAGTGGGACACAATCATGAAGTGGAACGAAATTTATTGGATATTTCAAACTTTTTTAACAAATAAAAAACTGAAAAATTGGGCGTGCAAAATTATTCATGTTTTACACATCGAGAGACTGAAATGTTTGCCCATTCCTCCTTGCAAACCAGCTCGAGCTCAGTGAGGTTGGATGGAGAGCGTTTGTGAACAGCAGTTTTCAGTTCTTTCCACAGATTCTCGATTGGATTCAGGTCTGGACTTTGACTTGGCTTTTCTAACACCTGGATATGTTTATTTGTGAACATTTCCATTGTAGATTTTGCTTTATGTTTTGGATCATTGTCTTGTTGGAAGACAAATCTCCATCCCAGTCTCAGGTCTTTTGCAGACTCCATCAGGTTTTCTTCCAGAATGGTCCTGTATTTGGCTCCATCCATCTTCCCATCAATTTAAGCCATCTTCCCTGTTCCTTCTGAAGAGAAGCAGGCCCAAACCATGATGCTGCCACCACCATGTTTGACAGTGGGGATGGTGTGTTCAGGGTGATGAGCTGTGTTGCTTTTACGCCAAACATAACGTTTTGCATTGTTGCCAAAAAGTTTGATTTTTGTTCAATCTGACCAGAGCACCTTCTTCCACATGTTTGGTGTGTCTTCCAGGTGGCTTGTGGCAAACTTTAAACTACACTTTTTATGGTGTTTTTTTAGAAATGGCTTTCTTCTTGCCACTCTTCCATAAAGGCCAGATTTGTGCAGTATAGGACTGATTGTTGTCCTATGGACAGACTCGGCCACCTCAGCTGTAGATCTCTGCAGTTCATCCAGAGTTATCATGGGCCTCTTTGCTACATTTTTGATCAGTCTTCTCCTCGTATGAGCTGAAAGTTTAGAGGGATGGCCGGGTCTTGGTAGATTTGCAGTGGTCTGATACTCCTTCCATTTCAATATTATTGCTTGCACAGTGCTCCTTGGGATGTTTAAAGCTTGGGAAATCTTTCGGTATCCAAATCCAGCTTTAAACTTCTCCACAACAGTATCTCTGTCACGTTTGTATATAATAGGATGGAGGCAGATGCGAAGTTCCAGGGTATAGAATTTAATTCCGAAAATACAACGTACAATAAAAGGCACAGGTCTCGAGCTCCAAGAAGCACATGCAACATAACAGGTACAATACTCTACAATAAGACATGGCGTCGTCAGAGTTTATATACACAGAGAGAAATTAAACAGAGAGATGCCTAGACCACTCTCCCTATATGGTGTGTGCGTGTCAGTAGAACTTAACATGGCATGCTATCCTGCTCGTCCTGTGTGAGTGTGGGGCAAGGAACTCACAAGCCCTAAAGAATATAAGCATAAAATATAAACAATAATAAATCTAGTATTCGGGAGAGCCCGATCGTTGCAAACCCTGGGCAACCCTTACAATCTCGGACCTGCCTGGTGTGTTCCTTGTTCTTCATGATGCTCTCTGTGCTTTCAACGGACCTCTGAGACTATCACAGAGCAGGTGCATTTATACGGATACTTGATTACACACAGGTGGATTCTATTTATCATCATTAGTCATTTAGGTCAACATTGGATCATTCAGAGATCCTCACTGAACTTCTGGAGAGAGTTTGCTGCACTGAAAGTAAAATGGCTGAATAATTGTGCTTGCCCAATTTGTCAGTTTTTTATTTGTTAAAAAAGTTTTAAATATCCAATAAATTTTGTTCAACTTCATGATTGTGTCCCACTTGTTGTTGCTTCTTCACAAAAAATTACAGTTTTCTATGTTTATGTTTGAAGCCTGAAATGTGGCAAAAGGTCGAAATTTTCAAGGGGGCCGAATACTTTCGCAAGGCACTGTATGTTGTGTACAAGCTATTGGACACAATAATTTCCTTTTGGATAAATTAAGTATCTCTATCTATCCATCCATCCATAACGATTCAGTGTGGTGTGGTGTAGAGAGGGAGATAAACAGGGTGGTAGATGGTGGTTGTTGTAGATCGTATTGTATGTTTATTCACTAACCCAGGATATACACATGGTGATGCAGGGTACACTTATAGAGAGTTGCACAACTTATATATTGTATGTATAGCAAGCCTACATGCTCTTTCTCAGCGACACGGACACTGACGACTAAACATGAAACATATAAGTACCATTACAATATTTACTGAAAGGACTCACTTTTCACATCCCGTATCATAGCACCTGGAACCATATTCAAACACAAACGCAACATATCTTCAAAACAGAATAATCAATGACCGACAGCTCTCTCCAGTTAGGTAGTGAATATATACTGGAACTTAACGCTACATTGTGTATTTTCTTTAGTTGATTCTTAGCAAAAACCCCTTTGTTCTTTCAAAAATATGTGCTCATTTCGTGTGTAATTAATTCCACCAACTAATCAAAGTATTTTTGTAAGCGTAGAATATTCCATTCTTTATTTATTTATTTATTCGATGGTGCCTTTCGAATTGCGGCAGCCATGTTACGCCTCCATCTTTAAAAAACATTGGCCAGAGAGGGACATATCTGGAAATTCAAGCTCTGCCTTTCGCGCTTTTACACTAGTGACCCTGTGACGAATGCCAGGGGGCGATTATTCATGACTGCCAGCAGATTTCAAAGCCAGTTGAAGATGTAAGATTATGCCTATTCTCTAGGACATGTAATGGAAGTGCTGGCCCAAGCTATACAGTAGGCAAGAACGTTCGCTATACAGTAGGCAAGAACGTTCGCCTGGCAACACGAACTCAGATTTTCCGTTTTTTAAATAATATAATATATTATTAATAATATATCCAATATTTTGTTGGATAAAACAGACTCTAATGAATGTTTTTCAAATGTAATCGTGTTTTCACATGAGACACTGACAATTAATTCAATCAAATTTGTGTACAACATGTTTGTTACTGTTTTTAATAAAACATGTTAAAATATTATTTATTGCTATCACATGCTCTTATTGTTTCTTTACACACAATACAAATGCATTTGGTTACAATTCACGGGCTACATAATGAATTAACAATGATTATTGCAATTAATTAAAACGAGCGCTATTGTTTTGAAAGATAAAATAAAATCAGAGTTTGTGTTGCGGGCTACATACCCGGATGGGCTAGAAACACTATTCAGTTGCTTGTCATATACACTTTCAGCACTAGATGGGAACAATTCTTGCACAATGCAGCTTTAACTAACTAATCGAACACAGCTGAACGTAATAGCTAGTCAACAGAGCTACAAGACACCAGCCTACACCCTATCTAGCAACTACCCAACTGGAGGAGCTGTCACAACTTAGAGGGACATACCCATAATGATAAGGAAACATAAAACGGCATTGCACTGACAGAGAATGAAAACACAGAATGAATAGAAAATAACCAATAAATATACTCAGTCCATGCAAATGTCTCTGTTAACGCCATCCATCCCTGGGCTGGGCGTTACACTATCTATCTATAATCACCCCTCTGAGTCAACAGAAGTTATACAAACCTTTGTCAAAGTGATCACAACTGTGGGTGTTGGGTTTCTAAAAAAAAGCGAGCCAATTGAAAGGGGATGGTTAGGTTGCCATGACGGTATAATGGCCAGATTGTAAATATGTCTAGGACTCAGGGTTAACACCCCTACCCAAAGACCAATTTTCAGCTAAGGCTGAACAGTAAAGTACTACTACTACTCTTACGAATAGTGCCATGGGATCTTTAGTGACCACAGAGAGTCAGGTAACCCGTTTAAAGTTCCACCAGAGAGACGGCACCCTACGCAAGGCAGATGTCCCTGTCACTGCGCTGGGGCATTGGGAATAATCTTTAGACCAGATGGAAGAGTGCCACCTACTGGCCCTCCAACAACACTTCCAGCAGCATTGATCTCCCATCCAGGAACCAACCAGGCCAGACCTTGCTTGGCTTTTAAAAGCAAACAAGCAGTGGAATACAGGGCTCTATGCTATAATAATAATAATTACTTAATGACAAGTGAAAAGCTACATACAAATATACGGCACACAAATATTCAAAAATTAGCATCATCAAGGCCCAGATGCAATACTGCCACAAAACATGACATATTATACAGTTTGTGGTCTAAATGTGAAGCCTTGATGAGGCATGTTTGGATTGTTGGCCACTGGCAAAAGATGTGCCATCATGCCTAAACATGTCCGTGCACTAGTTCATGTACTTCATGTAAACCTGGGTGGTTCTGATGAGATGAGGTTCTTCTCTGCACATGACATAGAGTAATACAACATCTTCTGAGACCCGTTTTGTCAAAATGGTGTTCTCATTTAAAAGACTATTACTGCAGGATGAATCAAGTGATACACATAATGTGAACTTCAAAAATCTTCACACAGTAAGACAATACACATACCATGAACTCCAAATGTACATTATTTATTATTTTACTCTGAATTCCGAGACTTTGGACACAATGGGCTGAAAGTGCAAAATGCCATCTTTATTTTGTGGATACTGAGATTTATATAGAGATAATTATATTTCAAACCAGTAAAGAACAGAAGATATATGTATTGTTCAGTTAATAAAATTATAACTTTTTTTAAGTCTCTAAAGGCTGGTTTAGGGGACCATTAGGGAGTCAGCTATTCTCTTCCTCCCTTACTCTGGTCAGTACTATCTATCTAGATAGAAGGGTCTGCTCAGCACTATCTAATTCGCTGGAAGGGTCTGCTCAGCACTATCTAACTAACTGGAAGGGTCCGATCAGCTCTATCTAACTAACTGGAAGAGTCTGCTCAGTGCTATCTATTTAACTAGAAGGGTCTGCTCAGTGCTATCTAACTAACTGGAAGGGTCCGATCAGCTCTATCTAACTAACTGGAAGGGTCTGCTCAGTGCTATCTAACTAACTGGAAGGGTCTGCTCAGCGCTATCTAACTAGCTGGA
>JACXGM010034826.1:0-11859 GCA_016801145.1 Umbra pygmaea | reverse complement strand
GTAATCATTCATGGATGGAGGCTACAGACGCAGTACAATCAATTGCCTGATTCGCCTTAGTTGGAAACCCAGCAATCTCATAAAATTGTCTTTTAATCATAGTTTGAATATACCAGAAAGGGACTACATAGCCGCCAAAACTGCTGGCATACTTCGACTATTGTTGGCTGCGATATACCAGACATGTCCCTGATCTCCCACTGAAAGATCCCAATGTAGAGAGCGCGCATTAAGGTCCTCCAGATCAGCCATCGCTTCGACTACAGGACTGCCAAAGCGCTTGTTTAAATTATGTACATATACTATTTGATTTAAATTGTTGTTTGCCTAATTTCTGCCCTCATGTTCTAGGCCACCCCGAAGTGAAAGGGAAAAAATAAACCACTTAATAGCAATGTGATGTATATAATTAATTTGTAATTCTGAAATGTAATTTGCAATATGGGGTAGTTGCTATGCAGGCGCATTTATAAATGATCGCTGGTTCAACAATTCACATGGTTATACCATAAACACCGCTCACACTATAAAATTTGCGTACACAAAGTCAGACCAGACGTGAGATTTTATCGCAGCCTACGATCACGTTCAAACTGATAAATCCCCTGCTTTTCTTAGGAATCACCGTACGCCCGTCGTACGCCTGTTTTAGGTCGTACGCACGTTTCATAAATGAGGGCCAATGTGTTTACAGTTTTGCACCTAGAGTGATTCCGATTTGCTAGTTGTGTCTAAGCACATTTGAAGTGTTTAAAATTCTGCAAACTGTGTGATTCAATGAATAAAGTGGTTTGTACACTTGCAACTTTCTTTTTACAAATGGATTTTAGTGTTTTAGCAATTCAGAAATACTGTAAGAAGGATGTTCCACATTATTAAGCAGGCCACATGTTTCAAGCAATATGGGAAAGAAAAAGGATCTCTCTGCTATGGAAAAATGTCAAGTGCAATGCCTTGGACAAGGTATGAAAACATTAGATATTTCACAAAAACTTAAGCATGGTCATCGTACTCTGAAGACATTTGTGGCTGATTCAGAGCACAGAAGGGTTTGTGCAGATAAAGGCATATTGAGGAAGGTTACTGCCAGATAAATTCATTGGATTTAGAGAGCAGCTGCTAAAAAGACATTTACAAAGCAGCAAACAGGTATTTGAAGCTGCTGGTGCTTCTGGAGACCACAAACCTCAAGGTGTAGGATCCTCTAGATGCTACACCTAACAATGCTCACAAGCAGATATGGTTGCAGTGGGCCCAAAAATACATGAACACTAATTTACAAACAGTTTTGTTTACTGTTGAGTGCTGTGCAACCTTGGATGGTCAAGATGGATGGAGTAGTGAATGGTTGGAGGATAGCCACCATGTCCCAATAAGGCTGCGACGTCAGCAAGGAGGTGGCAGAGTCATTGTTTAGGATGGAATCATTGGGAGAGAGCTGGTAGGCCACTTTAAGGAAGGAAAGAGCTGGTGGGCCTTTTAATGGTTCCGGAAAATAAACCTCTGCAAAGTATATAGAGATTCTGACTGACGGGAGGGTCAGGGATTATGTTGGGGGGTGTAAATTGTAAAAATGTATTTCTATATTGTAGGACACATTATCCTTACTGTTTTTTTCTGTGAAATCTTTATGAATAAAATAAAATTGGGGGGGGGGGGATGTCACACCCAGCCCAGTGTGCATGGACTGAGACATGGACTAATTTATATATTGTTTAAGAAATTTAATATGTATTGTGGGTTCAGTGCATTGCATGGTGGTTTTGTTCAATTACGTATAATGTCCCTTTAAGGACTTTCGCATACGGGACATACTGAAACGCTTAATGTGAAAAAGCTTACCAGGGTTTTAATGTCCCTAAACAATGGTCAATCATCACCAAATTTCTCATGGCCATATCTTGTCATGAACACTTAATGACGAGGAAAAGGCTTAACGTGATTTAATGTAGTCTACCTAAACAACAATCAATTTTAACCAGATTTATTCTCTCATATTGCTGATCATACCCACTGAAAATGATAAAAACAACTAACCCAAATTCCAATTATTATGGGCATTATCTGACGTTAAGCCTTTCTGCTTCATTAAAGCCCATTGTAAAGAAAAGGCTTAACGTGATTTAATGTACCTAAACAACAATCAATAATAATAACATTTCTCTCTTATATTTTTCCCCATATTGTTAATAAACAAATAGACATCTTATGTTTATTTGTCTTGTATTTTTTTTTGCTGATCCGAAAAATTATACGATCCATGACTCTGAAACGAGGAACGATCCGATCTGTGAGTTTTTTTATCAGTTGCACCCCTAGTCACCAGGATTAGGA
Source organism: Umbra pygmaea (assembly GCA_016801145.1). NCBI lineage: Eukaryota > Metazoa > Chordata > Actinopteri > Esociformes > Umbridae > Umbra > Umbra pygmaea. The sequence goes on along the minus strand of JACXGM010034826.1, from coordinate 9,525 downwards.
AGTAATGCGTACACACTGTCCCTCATGTTTAGCTATTCAGTGTTTGTGCCACTGTTAAAGAGCACGTAGGCTAGTGAGGAATTATCGTTGTGCTCTCGCTCTGGTTGTTACCCTGCAATCTCTGATTCTGTATGCATCCTAGGAATCATCAACCTATTAAAACGTAATCATCTCTTTAACCATCTACATGCCTGGGTCTCCCGTCTCTACACTCCACCGACACCGTGACAATAAATCTAGGAAATAAATAATAAAATAAACTAAAATAAAAAAGTTTCAGATATTTACAACCTATAAAATGTTTTGAAACTCTGTTGTGCATAATAATTTGGAACAGTGCATTTTGAGCTTTTTTGAAAAAAATACTGTTTTCATTGGATGAAATTGTTCAATGATATTATACTCTAATGGTTGGTGACTTAAAAATTATACTGTCATTTGCATTGACTATTTAGCAAAATCAGTGTCAAATCTCATTTGCATAATTGGAACGCGGTGTACATTTTGGCGCCATAAATGATCAGTAAATGTGCACAGCCAGTTCTACCAATTACTTGTCTTTCCTTGAAGTGATTTATATTGTAATAGGTCACATATTCATTGTATTTCTGTCCCCACGGATGGACTAAAACAAAAATTCAGGCCGGGAAAATGACTCCATCCCAGGCCACCCTGTGTACGCAAACCACCAGACCACTAATTTTGTAGGATAATCCGATTTGTTGATGTAACGGGTACCAAACTAGTTATACATTTGTCAGAGGAGGAACAAACCAAACTGGCTACAGGGTGTTAGAAGCCCAGGGCTTTATCAATGCAAAAGTGTGTTCATCTATGCACATCTGAACCCTGTTTACTATTGACAGTTTGTAGAACAATCTATGCTAAAACAAATGTAATTTTCATGTAATTGTTGTCACAACATGTAGATTTAACTTCGTATTTGACCTACTCAGTTATATTTTTTTTCTAATCCTCATTTGAAAGCATATCAACACTATAAAAATCATCTAAAAAAATTCTTGCAGAAAGACTTACTGGATTAGTTCCTAAGCAAATCCTATACAAAAAACGCCAGAAGATTCCAAAAAATAGATTCTTAAAACCAGTCATGTTCTGAGTGCAACGGATGCAAATTATATTATTCTGTCAGGTTTCTATCTTATTTAAAATAGGTATTGAACTAAGAAAATATTGGCCACATTAGATATATAGAACATAGTAATACATAGTAATGCAACCCAATAAGTAATAAGTAGGAAGCAACCCAATGACGCTAGGCTTGGCATTTTGGGGGGCAGGGGCTCAAGTAAAAAAAGCACCCTACAACACCCCCACACACAATAACACACACAAAAATGCATACTCGAACACCACAAGCCTGACCATTTATTGGACTAAATGACCTGTTCTATTGATTGATTGATTGATTTTATTTGACACATTTTTGTTATAAGAAACAATACAGTTTTGCACCATACGTTAAAAGAAACAAAACAAAGTCAGGATAACACAATAAAGCCCTGGGGCTTATTTCCATTGCGGTCCATTAGGGGGAAGACCAAGTGGCAGCAGATCAAGCATCAATCATCACATCCATACATATATATTAAATAGATCCATCTCGAAAATACCAAAATAAAAAACATACTAAGATTGGCATCTGAGCCATTTTTTCAGTGGCTGTTTAAAACCTGCTAAACTTCTGACCATCTTTAGATTTCTTGGCAACCTGTTCCATAAGCTTGTTGCTACATACAAAAAGGACTCCTTACCTAAATTACTCTTAAATCTAGGAGGTACAAAATCTCCTAAAGCTGCCCCTAGTGGAATAGCTGTGAACATCTTTTACTCTGTTAAAATAATTGATAAAATATTTGGGGACAGCCTAATGCAAAGTCCTATTTACCATGCACAGGTGAATCTGAGAGACTCGATCTTTTACATTTAACCACCCAATGGTCCCAAAATGAGAAATGTCAATATGAGATCTCATGGGCAGGTTCACAATGAGCATTATAACCCTATTTTGAGCAGTCTGAAGCCTATGTTTCAGGTGTTTTAAAACACCATTATACCATGAGCAGCATGCATAGTCAGAATAAGGCTAAATTAAAGCACTTCCCAGAGTCAACATTGCTTTCTTGTCCAGAAACCTTGAGATTCTGGCCAAGAAAAGTACTCTTTGATTTACCTTGGCTAGTACCTTTTGCGCTTGGCCCACTCCAGATAAGTGGCAGTCCAGCATACAACCAAGGTAACAAACTGAGTCCTTTACATTAATCTCGTTATCTCCAACCAAGACCTTAAAACTGGGGGATCTTTTCAGTTTTATCTTTGATCCAAACAGTATGGCTTCCATTTTCCCTAAGTGAAGCGATAGCTTATTGTCCGAAATCCACCTGCTGACATTCAATAGTTCTACACTGAGAGTACTTTCAACCATGTTCTTATCTTTATGTGAGACCAATAATGCAGAATCATCTGCATATAAAAAAGTTCACATGAACATACAGACTTAAGGTCATTTATATATAGAAGGAAAAAAGTGGACCCAAAACACTCCCTTGAGGGACCCCAGAGTCTATACATTGTGGTTGAGACATGTTCCCCCAATATCCACCACCTGTTTCCTATCCTTTAGATAAGAACTCACCCATCTGACTGCTAAATCATTAAAACCAATGGCTTTTAGTTTGCATACCAAAATGCCATGATCAACGGTATCAAAGGCCTTCTGTAGGTCTAACATGTAATCACCACAAAAATTACCTTTATCTACCTCCCTCCTGATGTAGTCAGTCAGATACAGTAAACAGGTGTCAGTGGAATGAGATTTATGAAACCCAGACTGGAACTCATAGAGTAAATTGTGTAATGCTAGATACTTATCAATCTGTTCAAAAATTATCTTTTCAATGACCTTTGACGGACTACACGAAATAGAAACAGGTCTATAGTTTCCATGGTCTAATTTACTCCCTTTCTTTTAAAGTGGAATCACTCTGGCAAGCTTAAAATCATTGGGGAAATGTCCTTGCTCTATAGACATATTTATGATATGGGTGATACATGGGGTAATAACCTCAGCAGCATCTTTTAAAAATCTAGATGGAATATTGTCAAAGCCAGTGGCTTTGAATATCCTAACTGTGTTGTTTTGTTAACAATGCATTTGTATTTCCTAATTTAATCTTTGCAAAGAAGTAAACATTGCATTGTCATTAATTTTACTCAGGGTCAAAGTAAGTAATCCTGGCCCCCATTAAAAAATGTAGGTCTGGCTCCCCACCCCAAATATATTCACATTATTAATATTATAATTAAGACCAGAACAGTGCCTGCAGTCCTTTTTGTGGTACAGTACCAGACTTTCTAATTAAACACATATGCCAAGCTATTTAATTTAAATCTATACTGAACAAAAAATCAGCAATTTCAAAGTAGTTTCTGAGTTACAATTCATATAAAGTAATCAGTCAATTACCTGAATCAAAATAAAGCATCATGCAAAAATGTTGCTGATGTTACAGACCAGTCTATATGTGGAATTCTGTAAAATAAATGTATTAAACAAAAATATATAAATGCTATATTTACAGTGTAGGTCTAATTCCATGGTGCATATATTTTTCCCATAATGGGACATCCATATATTAGGGCTTAATTTATTTATTAAACTGACTGATTTCCTTACTTGAACTGTAACTTAGGAAAAGTAATTGAAAGTACTTAGTAAAAACGTAGGTTTGAAGTTAAGAAAGAATAACATCATGCACCATATACATGGCAGATTATTTAACTATAAATTAATAAACCAATGATTCAAGTAATTACATATACTGGATAATGAGCCAAAGGAGTGTTTCCATATTTGGGTTGGATAAGTCAGCGATTCCTTGTGTCCAGATCGGACACCTGTGGGTTCAATCGCGGAAGTATATTTAGTGAACGTAATCACCCTATGCATGATCTTACTAAAGTCTTCCATGGTATTTGCAGTGCAAAAAGAATCGTTGGCTGGGTGACATGTGGTTAGATGAACCATGTGTGCGCCCTTTGCCATCCCAAGAGTCTATGTCTCAGTCCATGTACGCCAGCCCACACTGGACGTTACACCAATGATCTGTCCAGGGAGTTGCAGAGCTGGCGACAAAGCAGGATTAGAGGGAATTGGGATGGGAGAAAAATTGCGGGGGGAAAAATACAAATTTCACAGTTTCTTTGGTTTTTGACCTAAACTTTGGATTAGGATTTGTTTTAAATTTATTTTGACATGCAGAGTCATACTGCCACTTGATTGGATGACTGCAGGATTTCTTTGAGGTAAACATATGGGGCTAACGTGATGTCCATTGTGATGAATGAAGGGGTTAAGAGTTTTTGTTGACTAGAACTTGAAAAAATATAATATATACAATGTATCACAATAAGATCATAGACCCCTCAGGGATGTGTTCTTTCTCCACTAGTTTATATTATGTATACTGATGACTGTCACAGCCATTGTGATAATACATTTTAAAGTTCACAGATGACTCAGTCATAGTCAATCTTCTCCATGCTGGTGAAAACAGCCATGGTACTGGTTAAGGATTTGAGGCGGGTGAAATTGTCTGCCATGTTTTTGTCATGGTTAGTGATACTTTTAAAACACATAATAATAGTGATACACCTACTACTTACAGTGCTTTGAACTCCACTTAAACCAATCAGATGGCAGATAGCTCTGAACCTTTTTTAAAGATATATTGTGTGTATCCAATGAAGTAAACCAGGTTGAAGAACTATGAAAAATGTCTATATGTCTACAAATCTATAACAATAGTATTATTACCCAGTAGGACTGATTTTTATTTCAACCAAATAACATTTTCCCAATGATCAGTTTATAATAATTTATTTTGTCTGTTTGCCTTAATGCAGGTGGATACAGCCTACGTGACTACATACTTTATACAACTTTTTCTGCAATTGGAGTAGCTTTTTGTATCTTCTGTATGATCTGGCTGTGTAGGTGAGTATCTCTATCTCATTAAAATTTGTGATAGCTCTAGTTTTGCTGGGATATGTTTATGCATCCATCAAACCTATTATTTAATTTTTTTACCTTTATTTAACCAGGTAAGTTGACTAAGAACAATTTCTTATTTACAGCAACGACCTGGGAGCAATTAGGGTAAAGTGTCTTGCCCAAGGACACAACGACCTTTATCTCAGTCGGGAATCGAACTGGCAACCTTCTGACTCCCTACCCACTGAGCCATCTGCGCCCCGCATTTTCCTCTATTCTGTTGTCAATCTAACGTTATTTTGCTGCTTAAGATGTTACCCTCCGTTCCATTAAAATGCACCACCGAGTTGGATAATATGATAAAAATAAAAAAATATATAATGTCATGGATTTGAAAAATGTATCATGTTACGAATGGTATGGAAATGTATCAGATCTGAATAATGGAGACAGACGTATGATACGTTATAAATTATATTTCAGGTCAGGTTTAAGATAAGGCAAGGTTGTCATCCACTATCCCTTACTACATCAACCTACACATGAACAATTTATTTCACTAGGAATAAATAATTATTACTACCAGTATAGCGCCTTGTATTCCACTGCTGGTTTACATGTAAAGCTATCGCTGGATGGGAGACCAGTGCTGCTGGAAGTGTTGTTGGAGGGCCAGTAGGGGGCACTCTTTCCTCTCGTCTTAGATCATTACTAATGCCCCAGGGTAGTGATGGGGACATCTGCCTTGCATAGATTGCAGTCTTTCAGATGGGATGTTAAACGGGTGTCCTGACTCTCTGTGGTCATTAAAAATCGAATGGCACTTATCAGAAAAATAGGGGTTTTAACCCTAGTGTCATAGCCAAATTCCCAACCAGGCTTCACTTCAATAATGGCCACCTAATAATCATCTTCCTTAATTGGAATTTATAACTACTCACCTCTCCACCTAATAGCTGATGTGTGGTGAGCCTTCTGGTGCAAAATAGTTGCCGTGCATCACCCAAGTGGGTGCTACACATTGGTGGTGGATGAGGTGGGCTTTTCCCTCATGTAAAGTGCTTTGGGTGTCTTGAAAAATGCTGTATAAGTTGAATTATTATTATTACCAGGCAATTCTGGAAATATATATATTTTACGATTTCAGCTGTAAGCTTTTGTAATTCCACCTAATGTACTGTAATGTGAATTCAGAGGTTGCAGCCTTGCAGATCAACTTAAAATAGTTTACGTTTGCCACCTGAGACCACCCTGTAAAGCCATGCAGTCTAAAATGCCAAATACAAAACATGAAATACAAAAAAAGACAAAATTTGGTAAAGCCCAGAAGGAGAAATTGATATAATATTACTCAGAATATAACAATTTTATTTACTTGGTCTGTCAGTCAACCCTTTACTCCCCCACGCCCCTGGCTACACAAACCTCCTATGGGTAGCAAACTAAAAAAAGAGTACAACATTTAAATACAAACAGGAACATTCAGTCACCAATTACCAAATCAAATTCCCTATGAGGTGACATTTACATAAAAAAATTCTAAGAAAGACTTAGTTTAGTCGCTAATTGAAAACGTCCAATTGAAAATGTCATAGTACTTCTACTTTACCCCAACCCCAACAATTTGGACTGTAAACTTATCAAATGCATACATAATGTTTATTTATTTGTTTAGATATCTGGGGTGTTTTTAGGAGAGACCAGGGAGACAGGACGGAAGTGTCAGTCAGCCGAGCCGGAGCTCAAACGCATGTCGGGGCATGTTTGGTCCTGAGTCGATAGCTTAGAGCTTTACATCAAACTCTGGCATGAATACGTCCCTAATGTTACCTTGTTTCAACAGGAAATGGAAAAAGGACCAGAGTTTCTATGATACAGTAGGAGAGGTCAGTCAGTTATAGAATTTTATCATTATGGTGGAAAAATAAGGGATATGTTCTCTACTCAATAATTTAAGTGTAATATCTTCACCTGTCACCAGTTAATCTCTAATGTACTGATATTTTTATGTGAAGAAGTTTCAGATTTTCTAGAAGATGGAGGAAAATAGGATAGTAACAATACTGCATATATTTAAGTGAACACCATCAATAAAACAAATCTAAATGTCAGATTGTCTTCTTGTTCCACTTCTGTTTCTTTGTCACTTCTCCTCTTCTCTCTCATTTCTCTTTCTATCCTCTCCCTCTATTTCTCCTACAGGACAGAATCGGCCAATCAAACGAACCCTCTGACCAAAGAGCACAACGCCTGCGGAGTCAGTACTTTGAAAGACTGAATTCAGTGTATGGGGACTACTAAGAACACAACATCGCAAAGTTATTCCTGCAAGTATTACCTGTTGGAATTACGTCATTCTGTCATATATGTCAGAGTTGTATTATTTCTTTATTGCATAAGGACAACTTGAAAAACATTTATATGGATGTATTTATGATCGATGAATGTAGTAAATGGGAAGTCAATGAATTCAGCTCCCGTTTAATTTTGTTAAATTTAAATATACAGAATATTTCAAGCATTTGTGGGTGTTATAGATGTTTCAACTTTTAAACGGGAAGTTCAGAAATTTTTACATGTAGACTTGTTATAAGATTTTGTGCAAAGTACTGTAGGTGATCCTGAAAAAAGGTTTCTGATTTCTACTTTGTTACAGTGAAAAAAGTTGTAAAATCCCTTTGTCAAAATGTTCCTATATTTAGCCTATTGTATGTTTATTTAACACTTTTTGTTGACGTAATGAGTTTGATGCTTACATGGAAGTCAACTCAAATTAATGTGAATAAATCCACAGCATTAACGGTACAACTAAAACTGACTCTTAGTACACAATGTTTCTCATTATAACTATGCTACCAGTTGATTCGAATGGCTTATAGCCATCAGTCATCACTTTTTTAAATTTGAAAGACCATTTTTAAGTGTTAAGAAATGAAAACAACTGACTATCAAATCTGGTGCAGTATATTCCACTCTGGGACAGGTTTGATAAAGAATTCATAAAAACTTTCCAACCATGAAAACAAAACGTTTCCTGAAAATGTGCAGAAAATAGTCTGGAATTTCAAATGAGGTGCTGCTTTCTTTGGTTTGTTATTTTACAATCATGAGATGCTTGCATCTCTTAAATAACAATCACTAGACAGGTTTTTATGCACCTTTTATTGATTTAACAATGTCATCTGGGACTTTTTTGTAAATATGGAAATAATGTGATAAAACTCCTATTTTGGCCCAAATGTGTACAGTAACTTGTTTTTTATTTGTGCTTACACCATACGTAGAATCACTGTCATACCATACCTCAGTTAGCCATCACATTCCAAGTTTATGTCAGGTAGTTTTGTTAACACCGGGCACAAACATATTTCATTGTACGCAATTTTCAGGTACCCTTCTTAGATCAGCACTGCCACATTACAACCAGTGGCCAGAAAATCATATTAACATGTTGTTTATATTATAGCACATTATGAATGAGCTCTACTGGCAAGACATGGTACTGTACTGAATATTCAAGTTTTTTATTTTGTTTCAAGATTGTGTTAACAGCAACAAGTTCTTCCTTGGTGGCATAATGTCAGTCCATGACCTAATAACCAGCCAACAGACAAATTCACTTATTTTCATTTACATTAGCTTCTTGTCTTGAGACAAATCATTAATTTCTTCTGCTTGTATGCCTAAATAGTGGTCACACTTTAACCCATGCAGTCCATGACTTAACAACATGTATACATCTTCGACTTAGTTTATTGTAATATTTACAAAAGAAGCTATTAACAAAATCATTCTTTCAACCCAGCATTTACTAATACATGCATTAGAATGTGCTGAGTGACGAGAAGAGTACAACTAATAATTGCAAATGAGGCACAGTTATGGTGAAAGTGAGTGCATAGTGAGGACAATAGCAGTAGAAGAACGGTAGACAACAAGCAGAACACTGAGGTCAGAGGGGTTTCACAACAGGAAGAGGGGTTTCACAACAGGAAGAGGGGTTTCACAACAGGAAGAGGGTTTTCACAACAGGAAGAGGGTTTTCACAACAGGAAGAGGGGTTTCACAACAGGAAGAGGGGTTTCACAAGAGGAAGAGGGGTTTCACAACAGATCAGACTGTTGATCAGAATAAGGAGTTTGTCCTGTGGGGGTCTGATTATGGCTTTGTGGTCTCTGGATGCTATGGGAAAAAAAAGGCAGAGTGGCAATAAAAAATAATAATAATATAGCCATGGTGGATCTGAAGACCTCTGCATCACCACCAGCACTGAAGGATGAGTTGCATGCATCCAGTAGGAGGTGGACGTCAGAGTTCATCCAAGGCTTCTGGTTGGGGAAGGTTCTTATCTATTTGTAGGTGGTGAGACGGTTGGTGCATGTGTTGATGTAGTCATGATGTAGGTGGTGAGACGGTTGGTGCATGTGTTGATGTAGTCATGATGTAGGTGGTGAGACGGTTGGTGCATGTGTTGATGTAGTCATGATGTAGGTGGTGAGACGGATGGTGCA
>JACXGM010034825.1:0-11859 GCA_016801145.1 Umbra pygmaea | reverse complement strand
ACTGGCCACCCCCTTGAGTCTGGCCTCTCTCTAGGTTTCTTCCTATGTCCCTCCTACTAGGGAGTTTTTCCTAGCCACTGTGCATCACTTGTGTTGCTTGCTTTTGGGGGTCTCGGGCCGGGTGTCTGTCAAAGCACTTTGTGACAACTGCTGTTGTAAAAAGGGCTTTATAAAATAAATTTGATTGATTGATTGATTCAACGCGTATGGCTTTTAGAATTTCTCCATCAACCTGCTTCTCCACCGCGAAACTGGGTCTTCCTTTCAAAAAATTTGATTTTACTTCGAATAGAGCTTGACAAAGATACATCCATTCTTGTATATTGAGCAGTGGTCTAAAAATGTTTCACTTATTTAAATCCTCTTCAACCGTTTTTTGCTCATCTGTGAAGATTTCTACGGTTGAGCTCAGCGGGTTAAAGTTTATGACAAAGAAATTCCTCCTATTTTGACACTGTTTTTGTAACATCCTGGCACTTTAAAAATTAATAATGTCACATCCTGAGAGATGAAACCAGGAATTTCGGTCCATACCTTTTTACACTTCATATCCATTATCATTGCTTAAACAGTTCGAACCCAAGACTTGAAGGGCATTAAAAGAACGCTTGGTTTAAAAAATGTCTAGTAAACCCCCAAATGCCTACCCCTCATCGGACCGCCCTGTTTTAAATTACAACCAATCCTATAGGGGCTTCATTTTGGTTAATCATTTGATCTTTTGAACATTGTTTTAACCTGAAATTGATATAATTTGTCATGGACTGAAATTCCTAAATTTTAAATAAACACATTTTTGTTTTACGAGGTACAAACTTGAAGATTTTAGATAAGAAGATGTTTAGGAACTCTTAAGTTGTTTAGAACGTTCAACAAAAGTATGTCAAAAAACATACCTAGGGGTCTAAGTTTTAAACCTTATTTAAGAGTTATTTTTATAAAAAAACTACAAGTTTGGCTTCTGTAACTCGTTATTCAAACCTGATTCACAATATGAAGGAGATGTGTGGGAGGGAACAAGAGCACAGGGTATGCCATTTCTTACTCCTTGAATGAGCTGTATTTGTCACACCTTAAACAGGGACAAGTTGTCAGAAGGTGTTTTATTTGGTCAAGAAACCTGCAACATTGCTTTAGTTTATCCATTGCTGTCACTATCTATTGTTGGAAACCTATTGTCTTCTAGAACCTTGACATTTTCAAACTTTATGTTGTAAAAACATGGATGTCTATCTTGCACTATCTTGCTTTAAACCATGATGCCCCTTTACTGAGACCTGAGACGCCATACCCTAACCATGGACAAGGTGTCAGAAGGAGGTGGTTTATTTGGTTAAGAACCCGTGAAAAAGACACAAATCTTTTACAAAGTATTTCAGTATATGTTATATTTATCTTTCAATGTATGTAAAACATTATTTCTAAAGCCTTTTATAAAAAACATAGTTGGGTTATTTTTTTTAAACCTAGTGTAAACTATGGTTTACACACTACATTGTGAACTATTGAAATGTATTATAATCTAACCTTTATATTATACCTAAATAAACATAGAAACTCTTGTTTTTGTTTTCAGTGGAAAAATGTTTAGCATCTTATATCTACAAGTATGTATCAAACATTTTAGAAAAAAAAACTCTGTGTGAACTGGACTTGGCTGGCTAAAACATCTTAGGTCTATAATGCAAAACCAATTAGTTGAAATAAGTTTGCTTTGAAAAACACTGGCGTATGTTTCAACCGATCAACAAAACTCTACTTTTTCTGTTGTTAATGTCAAACCCAAAAAATGACAGCTATTGTGGTTATTAACCATACACTTCTGAATAACGTGAGCACACCGTTGTTGTCTGTTTTTGAAAACTTTAGCAAAAGCAATCCACTCAGAAAAAACATCAGTCTCTAAACAATATTGTTCAGCTAAATCGTTTGTCTACAGCCTATTAGCGTAGTTTTGAACTCAAAAAGTGATCAGAGCCTATGTTGATCAAAATGTTTGTAACTCCCTAGCCTTTTCGTATTATAGAAAATGTGCGCTTGTGTATAATTCACGTATCGCTTTTAAGCAATAGACCATTTTCAAATTGTATCGCCGCTGTGACACTGTCCGTAAAGCTATGCCATACACAGAACATGGGCGTATGTTTAAACCGATCAACAAAACCCTACTTTTTCACTTAAAATCTGATGTTAATGTGAAACCGAATTCTTTTTCTACACCATCCGTAAAACGGGTGTAAACAGACTATCGTACTCTTATATTTGTTTTACTTTAGATTGTTTATCAAAAACATACATTTTGCTAAGATAACTCTGCCTTAAGCCAATCCATTTCAAATGCTATAGTGTAAATGCTCTATGAGGCAACTTGACATAACCACGTTAACATTTCTCTTATGGAGCTAAAAAACTAACTTTTCTTAAACATCTCATATAAATGTTATTGCTGCGCTAAACACATTATGGAACCTTACATTTGCGACAAAAAAAAGCCACGTTAAGAAAACGTGTTATGAAACAGATCTATAGTTAGCTCAAGAAAACAGTCCATATAAATATAATTGCAGAGCAAAAACTGTCATTTGAAAACATCACTTTGTTAATTTGATGTAAATTAATGATTAAGAAGCAACATTGATACAGACATTTTTACCGTGATTGATCAGGTTTTCGAAAGACCGTGCTTCCAGCAGATAGAGCAGGGGTTCGGAATCGGGTCGGAATCCTATAAATGTATGGAAACATCTTTTAAGACTCTGAAAACAATGCATAATTAAATTCTAACAAGTCTGCATGGAACAAATTACCTTTGTGTACAGCGCTCTAGAATTTCTGAATCAAAAGTTTACAACGATACTGTTGTCTGATCGTAATCCTGTTTAGTATGTGTAAAAACTTATTTACAAACCATCATATAAAATGTTCATTATTACATGAGAATCTATTGCATTGCATTTGAATTGACTAAAAGCATCTTTCCTAAATGTTCCTGGACTATATCAGGCGACCGTTGGCTGACAGTCAGAGGCCCGGGCCAGAGTGTGAGCACTATACAAGAAAACATTGTGTGAAAAGCGGGTTGGAGTACGTTGTCCTTACACCCTGGTGTTTCACCAGATTCATAATTTGGTATACTCAACATGTAATATTGTGAAATGACAAAAACAAGATAAACTATGGTAAGAATGCTATTTCTATAATTAACTCCTCTGTAGAACAGGATTTTGTATCCCAAACGAACACAATTTTTTGGGGTTATGAAACTACTACTGTTATTGTATAACATAGGCTATGTAGTTTAAAAGTTAATTTATCTATTGTATGAATGTTTGATAAATAGACTATACCATATATTTTAAAAATGTCTATAGACTGTCTATGTGTGTAGTAGGACGTAGTGATCATGTTTGTATATGTTTGACCTAAAATAATACATCCTATTTTAAACTTGTAACATTGTAATTTTATAAAATAATTAGCACACTACAAAACTCCTGATTCAATTAATTTAGAAAATAACTATTCCGATTTATGATATTATTGACATATGGTGAGATCAAAATAATTGTATTTTAGTTTTAGTTTAAGACTTTAATGCAAAAAAAAATATTTATTTGCATGTAGTCAAACAGACTTGGGCTCATCCTACTGTATGTCTGAGACAGAATGGAACTAAAGGAAGACTTTCCTTAAACACAGAAACTCAATTTGAGCCTAGGTACCTGAGCATCTTGTTTTACGACCCATTGAAAGACACACACAGACACAGCCATGATTTAGAGAACTGAAATAGCTTAGCTTGAGGAAAAATGGCTAGCCATTTGACAGATCTTAGAATTTAGAAATCTATTACACAGACACATAGTAAAACATACCCCAGCAAACTGGGTTGAGAAAACAATTGTATTGGGGGTTGTGTGAACTTAGCATTGTCATAAAGAATCTTATGTCTTTTAGAACTTCTGACAACACATACATCTTTGACAGTCTTAGAGACAAAAAATGACCATGTAGACCTGGGAAAACAGGATCTAACACATCAGTCTCTAAACAATATTGTTCAGCTAAATCGTTTGTCTACAGCCTATTAGCGTAGTTTTGAACTCAAAAAGTGATCAGAGCCTATGTTGATCAAAATGTTTGTAACTCCCCTGCCTTTTCACTTGATGTTGTCCCAATAATCACATATTGCTCCAAATTGAACAGAATTTAGGTCTGTGTATAGCAAACTCATCAGATTAATACCTTTCTCACAGGTGGTTTTACAATATTCTAGACACCTGCTTGCTGAAGCATTAAACATGGTGTACAGAGAAACACATAGGGACAGCTTATTTTGCAGGAAAAAATGTATGATACTGACAGACACACAATGGCAGCCAACAACCCTGTTTATTGAAAAAACTAAAGTCTGTCACACAACTATCATAGAAAAAGAGCCACAAACACACTCTTGAGTTAAAAGTTTAGGCCTGAGAAACCTAGAAAAAAACACTTTTAGAAACCTATAGATTTATCTACAAAACCTAAGGCGGATTGGACATTTTTAGAAGGTTAATATTCTAAGAAATGTTAAAACAACATATTTAATGAAGTTAGCCCTATGTAGAAGTTTACCTGTTTTGAGAACATATCAGGATTAAATACACCCTTGAAAAGACCCATGACAGAAAATGTTTAACATTGAAGCAAGATCAATCACACACAGCTAAATTAGGGGCTATAAATAGGAGTTTTTCTAAAAACAGAAATGGAACCTCTTGTCTTCCAATCACACACACACACAGAGACACACAGATTTTCACAAATACGCACACACATACAGTCTTACTGTCCCCTACCACAGGAACTCCTTTTAAGATACCATAGACAGATCAGGGGGTGTGGGGGGCAGGATGTGGGTAAAGGGTGGAGGGGGGCGGGAAGTGGTGACAGGTGTGGGTCACAGGGGTGGGGGGTCAAGAGACAGGAAGGGGGGATGGGTTAACAGGAAGGAAGGGGGATGGGCTGACAGGATGTGGGAAGCGGAAGGGGGCTAGGAAGGGGGTGGGGTTTATGGCGGGGCAATAAATCATTCAGGTGGTCATAATGTTTTGGCTGTTTGACAGATGGGTACTTGATACACCTCCTCCTTGTGACATTTTGGCATTGATTTTTACAGTATGACTGTTTATGCAAAAAACTGATTGTTATGTAAGGATAGTGATCATATGAAGCCAATAATCATCACATAGTTGTTTTGCTCCTTTGTAAACCATACTGATAACAGAAATCACCCAAATGGACTTGATCATAAGTTTACATACCTTTGAATGTTTGGCCTTGTTACAGACACACAAGGTGACACACACAGGTTAAAATGTAAATTAAAGGTTAATTTCCCACACGTGTGGCATTTTCAATTGCAATTAGTGTCTTTGTATAAATAGTTAATGAGTTTGGTAGCTCTCATGTGGATGCACTGAGCAGGCTAGATACTAAGCTATGGGGAGCAGGAAAGAACTGTCAAAGGACCTGCGTAATAAGATACTGGAACTTCATAAATTTGCCTGCAAGAATTTGGGGCCTCATAGACAACTATTACAAATGACTGCATGCTGTCATTGATGCTAAAGGGGTCAATACACTCTTTTGAGAACTGAGGGTATGCAGACTTTTGAACAGGGGTCATGCCATTATTTTCTTTGTTGCCATGTTTTTTAATGAGTTATGACCTACAGTTAAATATAAATTCCATGAGAAATGAAAAACAAATTGTTTTGCCTGCTCACTCATGTTTTCTTATATTTATACATGTATTACTAATTCTCCAGGGGTATGCAAACAGTGGTATGCCATCCCTTATCTGTCCAAGGAGTTGCAGACCGGCCGACAAGGCAGGGTCAGTGGAAACTGGTAGGGGAAGAAAACGGGAAAAAACAAAACCACAAAAAATGTTGTGTCAATATGTTCCCCGTCTTTAGACATAAATGAGTGCCTGCTGTACCCAAGTGTCTGTGAACCAGGGAAATGTGTTAATACTCCGGGCAAGTATGAGTGCCAATGTCCACCAGGCTTCAAGTACAACTCTCACTCTTGTTCTGGTAAGATGCCTCTGCTGTAGTACCATTACACACCAGCAGGGAGACACTATATCCATTATTGTTGTAGTACCAATACACATTAGCAGGGAGACTACACTGGCTACAGTGTGTCTAATTATTCTTTACTAAATTTCTAAAAGACGGTGTAAATAGGAAATACAATTACTTTGGTTTAAAAAATTTCCTCTGACGAAATGACGTCAAGCCGCTGTGACCTCTAACCCATTACATCTGATCTCTGCTCTCTTCATGTGACCCATGTAATTGTCCCAGTGCAGATTTGGATGAGTGTGAGTCGAGGGTGTGTGAGGGTGTGTGTGCCAACACGCGGGGTAGCTACTCATGCCACTGTGACGGCCGGCAGGGTCTGCGGCTAGCGGGGGACCAGCACTCCTGTGTGGAGGTCCCAGTGTGTCTCCAGCTGTTTGACCACAAGGACCCTGAAATGCTGTATCTGGGTGAACAGTTCACAGGCAGACCTGTCAAGAACACCAGGTAAAAACACACACAAATGCACACAGACACACACACACACACACATCAGGAGGTAATCAGACACTCAGATTTTTTACTTTAGTTAAAACCACAAATCACATGATATCATGAAGGATTTGTATATTAGACAATATCTGCTGCACCCCTGAATGCAGCTGAAAAAAGATCCACACGCACTCTGGATCAGTGTAAATTAATGCCATAATATTATAATAATAATATATATTGTTAGATCAGTGTAAATTATTACCATAATATTATAATAATAATATATATTGTTAGATCAGTGTAAATTAATACCATAATATTATAATAATAATATATATATTATTAGATCAGTGTAAATTAATACCATAATATTATAATAATAATATATATTATTAGATCAGTGTAAATTAATACCATAATAATAATATATATTATTAGATCAGTGTAAATTAATACCATAATATGTGCCCGTTGTCATTAGAACCACCCAGTATAAACTTGGAATTTCATGGCTATCTGAGATAATCAGTGATTCTACTTTATGCACATATAAGCAGAATATTACACATCTAGGCTAATATGTGGGTTTTTTATGTTTGAATGATAAATGTCCCAGACTGCAACTTAAAGCACCATCTGTTCAGCTAATGTTTCAATCCTTCCCACTCCTATGATCATCACTTCTGGCCATTTCAAAACCTTGCGTGTACACCTTTAACTGGGCCTTGGATCTGCAGACTCCACAGACAAGACGGTTCTTCACGGTCCCCTAACCAAGCTGGTTCTGCAGACTCCACAGACAAGACGGTTCTTCACGGTCCCCTAACCAAGCTGGTTCTGCAGACTCCACAGACAAGACGGTTCATCACGGTCCCCTAACCAAGCTGGTTCGTTCCTGTGTGTGTACACAGGTTTACTGCCAAGTTCGACCTGCGTACCCTTGACCCAGAGGGTGTGGTTTTGTACGCGGAGTATTTCAATGACTGGAGTTCTGCCACTGCTTGGTTCATGCTGGGTCTGAGGGGTGGACGCTTTGAAGTCCAGTTCAAGAACCAACACTCCCAAAAGGTCACCAGTGTGGGCAAGGCTATTAATGATGGACAATGGCATGTGGTAAGAGGGAGGGTGGAAATAAGCAAGTGAGTAATGTTGTTGTTGTGTAATGTTGTTGTTTGTAATGTTGTGTAATGTTGTGGTTGTTGTGTAATGTTGTTGTTGTTGTGTAATGTTGTTGTTGTGTAACGTTGTTGTTTTGTAATATTGTTTTTGACGTGTAATGTTGTTGTTGTTGTGTAATATTGTTATTGTGTAATTTTGTTGTTGTTGTGTAATGTTGTTGTTGTGTAATGCTGTTTTGTAATGTTGTTGTTGTGTAATGTTGTGTTATTTTTGTTGTTGTTGTGCAATGTTGTTTTGTAATATTGTTGTTGTTGTGTAATATTGTTGTTGATGTGTAATATTGTTATTGTGTAATATTGTTGTTGTTGTGTAATGTTGTTGTTGTGTAATGCTGTTTTGTAATGTTGTTGTTGTGTAATGTGGTTGTTGTTGTCAAATATGTTGTTGTTGTGTAATGTTGTGTTATGTTATTGTTGTTGTGCAATGTTGTTTTGTAATATTGTTGTTGTTGTGTAATATTGTTGTTGTTGTGTAATGTTGTGTAATGTTATTGTTGGTGTACAATGTTGTTGTTTTATAATGTTGTTGTGTAATGTTGTTGTTTGTGTAACGTTGTTGTTTTGTAATATTGTTTTTGACGTGTAATGTTGTTGTTGTTGTGTAATATTGTTATTGTGTAATTTTGTTGTTGTTGTGTAATGTTGTTGTCGTGTAATGCTGTTTTGTAATGTTGTTGTTGTTGTGTAATGTTATGTTATTTTTTTGTTGTTGTGCAATGTTGTTTTGTAATATTGTTGTTGTTGTGTAATATTGTTGTTGATGTGTAATATTGTTATTGTGTAATATTGTTGTTGTTGTGTAATGTTGTTGTCGTGTAATGCTGTTTTGTAATATTGTTGTTGTTGTGTAATGTGGTTGTTGTTGTCAAATATGTTGTTGTTGTGTAATGTTGTGTTATGTTATTGTTGTTGTGCAATGTTGTTTTGTAATATTGTTGTTGTTGTGTAATATTGTTGTTGTTGTGTAATGTTGTGTAATGTTATTGTTGGTGTGCAATGTTGTTGTTTTATAATGTTGTTGTGTAATGTTGTTGTTTGTGTGTAGTATTGTTGTTTTTTGTAATGTTGTTGTTTTGTAATCTTGTTGTTTTGTTATATTTTTGTTTAATGTTGTTGTTGGTGTGTACATTTTTTTTGTTGTGTAATGTTGTTGTGTATTGTAGTTATGTAATGTTGTTGTCTTGTAATGTTGTTGTTTAATGTTGTTGTGTATTGTTGTTGTTGTGTATTGTTGTTATGTAATTTTGTTGTTTAATCTTGTTGTTTTGTAATGTTGTTGTGTAATGTTGTTGTTGGTGTGATGTAGATCTCAGTAGATCAACTGGAATCCAGTGTCAGCATTAAGATAAGTAAGGATGCAGTGATGAGCATCAACATACCAGACAGTCTGTTCACCTATGCAGACAGGAAGAAGGATATCAAAGTGTACATTGCTGGGCTGCCCAAACGCACTCACACCCTCAACAAACCGGTAAACAGCTCACAGTCCTGGCACGCTGACTATACAAAATAACCACACCATGAAGACAAAATACCCACAAACACATGGTAATACAGTGGGCTCAAATATTACTGGCACCCCTGACTGGCAATGCACAAATATTATTGTAAAAATGTAAACAATACAATAGTAAAAAAAAACTCCAAGTAACAAAATGTGAGAAATACTGTACTTTAATAATGTGTAACAATGGAACCAACCAAAATAATTTAATAAATAAAAAATCTACCAAATCTACCAAAATAAATCAGGAATAAAATTACACTTATTTAAGTAAATTTAAGTCTTAAAGCTGCAGTGCGGGATTCTTACATATAAACAAACATCTGTTACATTCCATCCCTTGCCAAACCAGTTCACACAATTTTGATTAAGCCTATCACCGCCAGGTCAATCACTCTGTATTTCGCAGTAAATTGTACTGAAGCACCAGTAGTGAAGCGTTTTACGTCACCCAGCAATGATTGGTGTTCAAGAGCGGAAAAGGGGAACAACCATTGTGATGGAAGGAGTAGGCTAACAGCAACTAGGAGTATGTCATAAACCCACATTGCAATTGTTTGTTGCATATTGACACCCGGTCAATTTCTCATTAATGCAATTATCTACTCAACCAATCACATGGCAGTAATCACATGCGGGCGAAAATGCCTTGTTGATGCTAGAGGTTAGAGGAGAATGGGCCGACTGCTTCAAGCTGATAGAAGAGCAATTTTGACTGGAATAACCACTTGTTACAACCGAGGTATTCAGCAAAGCATTTGTGAAGCCACAACACACACAACCTTGAGGCGGATGGGCTACAACAGCAGAAGACCCCACCGGGTACCACTCATCTCCACTACAAATAGGAAAAAGAGGCTACAATTTCCAAGAGCTCACCAAAATTGGACAGTTGAAGGCTGGAAAAATGTTGCCTGGTCTGATGAGTCTCGATTTCTGTTGAGACATTCAGATGGTATAGTCAGAATTTGGCGTAAACAGAATGAGAACATGGATCCATCATGCCTTGTTACCATTGTGCAGGCTGGTGGTGGTAGTGCAATGGTGTGGGGGATGTTATCTTGGCACACTTTAGGCCCCTTAGTGCGAGTTGGGCATCGTTTAAATGTCACGGCCTAGATGAGCATTGTTTCTGACCATGTCTATCCCTTTATGGCCACCATGTACCCATCCTCTGATGGCTAATTCCAGCAGGATAATGCACCATGTCACAAAGCTCGAATCATTTTAAATTGGTTTATTGAACATGACAATGACTTCACTGTACTGAAATGGCCCCCACAGTCACCAGATCTCAACCCAATAGAGCATCTTTGGGATGTGGTGGAACGGGAGCTTCGTGCCCTGGATGTGGATCCCACAAATCTCTTTCAACTGCAAGATGCTATCCTATCAATATGGGCCAACAATTCTAAAGAATGCTTTCAGCACCTTGTTGAATCAATGCCACGTAGAATTAAGGCAGTTCTGAAGGCAAAAGGGGGTCAAACACAGATTTAGTATGGTGTTCCTAATAATCCTTAAGGTGAGTGTATATTGAGCCATTACATCACTTCATGTTCCACTAGGGTATAAAAATGAGGTAACACACACGCAATATCCCTTTGCCATCCAACACCATGAAGAAAACAATAAATTGGCATTTCAAAAGAGACAGATGTTTGTAGACCTTCATAAATCTGGTAATGGCTACTAGAAAGTCCACAAAAGATTGCATATAACACTGAGCAATGTCTGGGCAATTATTGCACTTGGAGTTTGCCAAATGTCATTTAAATTATGAGCGGAAGAAGGTCCTCTGGTCAGATGAGACCAAAATCGAACATTTTGATCAGATACAGCATCAACATGTTTGGCATCGAAACAGAGATGCATACAAGGAGAGGCATCTCATACCCAAGGTGAAATATGGTGGTGGGTCAGTGATGTTTTGGAGCTGTTTTAATTCCAGAGGTCCATCAGCACTGGTCAAGATTGATGGCATAATGAAATCAACCAAGTATCAGGCAATTTTAGCTGACAATCTGGTTGCCTCTGCCAAAAGGCTAGGATCTGGCTGTAGGTGGACTTTCCAACAAGACAATGACAAAACTTCCCTCAAGAGTCACACACAAATGTTCTGTGACAAAAAAGTCAATGTTTTGCCATGGCCATCTCAGTCCCAGAGTAAAGTGTTTCTCACATGTTTTTATTTTGAGTTTATCTCTGTAAGTATATCGTTTATGTTTTTATATGGTTTAAGTATTGTTTGTGACACAATGACAGAAATGCGGGACCCAAAAGCAGACACGGAGGCATAATAGATAGATGAATCAGAAGATCAGCAGTCCAATAAGGGAAAGGCAAGCTTGTAATAGTAGTTCAGGCTGGGTTTGGTACCAGGATCGGAAGGATGGCAGTACAGTGGAGCACACAGGCTCGTAATCCTAAAACAGGCAGAGGTCCAAATACCGGAAAAGAAGACTGGCAGAATTAGTAAAACAAAACAAAGGACGCTGAAACGAATGTACTAGACGAGACGATCTGGCAAATGCCAACAGAACCCAGGTAACTAAATACAAAAAGGACTAATGAGGATAGGGTGCACCTGGTGAGGGGAGGGGCATTGCCA
>JACXGM010034824.1:0-11860 GCA_016801145.1 Umbra pygmaea | reverse complement strand
ATCAAAGCTATATGTGTAAAGGGGAAGGTAAATATAAGTTAGCTTCTTCCTTCTCCTTTTTTCTCTTTTTCTCTATATTTTTTGCTTTTCTTTTGAACATGTTGAGATTTTGTTTTTATAAAATTTTGTTTAATATGTATGTTCGGTAACTAATGATCATGTTCTGAAGAGGAGAAAATAAGGAAAAAAAACGAAAAATAAATTATTCATTCATTCATTCATATTCATTCATTCATTCATTCATTCATTCATTCATAGACCTACTTCAGTAATTTATTTTGTCTTTGAGTTAACATATGGATTGATATGTTGGTTTTGTGCTGTAGTAGAGAACACACAAGGTATTTGGCTTGCACCTCAGAGCGGTGTGTGTGTGTGTGTGAGATCCCCCTAAAAGGCGCTGTAGCGTATCTAGGAGCAGGTGGCCCCCTTTAACTGCTCCTCATCTCCTCTGAGACAAACTTCGCCCTCCTGCCTTCTCATCAAGCTAGCTGATTGGTTCTCGGGCCGCACCAATGACCAGAGCGTACCGCTCGCCCCGTCCCTGGGTCCTCTGATGGCGCCGGACTATTTCCCATCAGCCCCTGGGAATATGTTTGACTCAGCGCTCTTTAATCCAGTCAAGCTCCATTTGGCTCCGTCTCTCGCTCCGGTTCGTGCTCTCTTTTTCTTCACTGTCCATTTCGTTTTTATCTTTCTTATTGTCCCTCACTCATTCTCTATCTCCGTCTCGCTCCCTCAGCATGGCTATAATGATGCTTTAAATACCTGCATCAGCAGTATGCATTCTACAGCTGTTATCTCTTGATGGGCCGTTTGGTTTGGTGCTCTCAAGTGTTTTGGCTTACTTTGAAGCAGCACAGAGAACTGTGAACACAGAAAATTATATCAGGTGCAGCGTGTCACATCATACCAAAGACACAACTGGAACATCATATCCAAGGCTGCTATGTTCCCCAGCCCACCAATGTGTACTTAGTGTATGGGACTATGGGACTTGGGGTGATTGCAATCCTTTATCGCTCTCTGCCTGAGGGCTAAAATGTCACCTTCCCTCAAAGTTTTTTTCAGTTAATGTTAACCATTAGGTTTGGAATGGTAATTTTTAAATAACAGCTTTTGGTAAGCTCAGCAACTCTGTAAACCATAATAGCTGTTTAAATTACACGTTCAGTTTATATTAGTGATTAGAACCAGAGCTGGTCTGTCCCAAGCCTTGTTGACTGAGTTAGCCTAGCTTGCTGCTGAATTGCTAGCTTCTGTACTCTGGTTGACTGAGTTAGCCTAGCGTGCTGCTGAATTGCTAGCTTCTGTACTCTGTTTGATGCAATCAAGGCTAGACGTAACAAATCATGGGTTGGAGGTAATTGTGGTAGACACCTGAGCTGGGATTACAGTAGGTGACATGGCTTAGGATAGAGTGTATATTTAACAGTAACAGCAATGTTTGTGATGATTGTGAAATGTTTTACTAGTGTGTATGTGCTGTTTGTATTAAACTGCAATAAGTGGACCATGCACTTCATCCAGAAAGCTTTGATCAATAATTTGGCAGTGGTGTATAAGAGTCATATGGCTTAGGGGTAAACACTGTACTCTTAGTTTTAATTTTGAGGCTTTGAAAACGGCCTACCATGCTTATTGTGCAGTAGGATAAAAAATCACAATGTCCGGTGAAGTCCTGTGCCGTATGTTGGTGTGTCACAATCCTCCCAATGGTTCAGCTAACTTTTGAGGATCTGAGGACCCAACTAAATGTCTTCAACCTTGTAGGAATAGAAGCAATGATATGCTGGTCTCCTAACTGTGAAGCGCCTGGTTTCAGTGTGTGGACCCGTTTTGTTTCTTCGGTATGTAGACATATTGAAACTCTCCAGGCAACAGCTTGCCCCTGTTGACAGAGGTGGACATTTACTTGAGTAAAAGAGTACTTGAGTACATTTCTGAGTAACTCTTGAGTTCACATGTTTTGGGAAGTCCCTACTTAAGACCAATATGATCAGTAAAAGGAAGTTTACATCTTACTGGTGACCATGATTCATATTTTCTTTACTCTTTCTATTTGTGTTATATGTCACCGGTCATCATTTTGGTCTTAAGTAGGGACTTCCCAAAATATGTAAACTCAGTAAAGTCCTCAAGTAGATTCCCACCTCTGCCTGTTAATGTGAAAGCGGCAAGCTCTCTTTATTTCCTGCAGTTTACCTGTAGTTACTTCAGCTTGTTGATGTTGATCCTCATCATAGTCACTGGTGATTTGACCTGCCACTGGGGTGTTGCCAGCCAACATGATAATGGGTTTGAAAGTTGTGTGCTACCAAGCAGTGGTGGGTGAAATTTAACACAACGCAATCTACGCGAGCAGAGGTACAGTACGTTGCTTTTCTTCAGGAGGGAGAACTGTGGAGTTTGTTTCCTGACATGAAAGTCCCGCAGTCTGTCTACTTGTAACACATGTCCATCGATTAACCTGGTTTAAGGAATAAACTACATGAAACTAAACAGTTAAAATGTAAAATTCCAACCTTCTAGAGGCAAGCTATTACAGCTTGAGCTGATTGTAACAAGGCGGAAGCAGGTGGAGAGTTTGACCTCACTTTAATACTGACAAATACAAACATACACATAGCGAATAACATAACTATGATTAGTCCTAATGACCTAACTCAGATCACCTGTGGGGATCAGCCACCTTGAACTTGTAGTAACCCCTGTAGATCTCTGGGTGTCAGCAATGCTCCAGCCAGCCGTTACAACTACTTTTCTGTGGGTGTTAAATGTGAGGACAAAACAAGAAGCAAGTTTGCATGTTTGTCTGGTTCGTAAAACGTTTGGAAGAAATAAATTATTATTACAAAATATATACTCTACAAGGCTAATCGTTCCTCTTAGTACTTAACGGGTACCAGTCTGTTTAAGATGTAACATTGTTTACTGTACATAACTTTAAATATTGGCAGAGTGATATTTGACTGCACCTTAACGTAGCGTGTCACGGAAACTCAGCAACTGAACTACTATATTTACATCTTGTCAGCATGAAGACTCAGCATACTAATGTAATGCTAACACGGGAGAGTAGATTTAGAAGCTCTTGTAGTATAAGAAAGACTGAAATGAATCCACAATAAAGTGAACCACCTTCTGGAACACTGAATGTCTATTTAACCTACTTGATTACTAACCACCAACTGGTGTACAGAATGGTTACCTAATAATTTGCATTGGTTGGATTAGAGACGTATTCCACATTAACCCATTGATTCATATTCCGTGGACAAAAGCATTGTCTCTTTCTGCCCATTTGTCCGCTCTTGTTATTTGAGCACTCTTGCGAGTTGTAAGAGAAACTCAAGAATTTCAAAATTGCCATCAGTAGACATACCTCGTTTGGCTTTACGTTTATCTTAGATCACCTGCAAGCCAGATATTACAACACAGTTGAGACTCAAACGTTTGTCCCTACAGTCAAAAGGCAAAAAGGATTGATACTTCATAGAAGGAAGCTACAGTCAGGGTGGGAAAGTCACTTTTTTGTCCACCAGCCACTGTGTCTGGTGAATGCCAAAATTTTACTAGCCACTTTGTCCCTAATTCAAATACATAAAATAAAATGCACTTGCGTATTCTATATTGCTTCAATACATTACATTTATTATGAATACCTGTCTTATTAATATAGGTAAATTACTAAAGGGACATTTAGTGAAGACAAGACTGAGGTGAGTAATTTTCAGGTAATTGACAAATTGTTCTAATCTGTGTGCTAATTGTATGTCCTACTACTACTTTTAGTCAGCTACTTTTAGATCACTTGTCCAACACAGTAGGCAGTTTCACCTTTGAGAGGTGTAAAACTTTGCTGTAGCAACAACAGGCCTATGCCACAATATTTAATTTGACATTTTGAATTCATTTTCTAATAATCTGTTTAGAAAACATGATTTACATTTGAATCATTTAGCAGACGCTCTTATCTAGAGCGACTTACATTAAGTACAAGGGCATTATTCCTGGATCAACTTAGGATGAAGTGCCTTGTCCAAAGACACAACAACATTTGGCACAGCAGGGAATCTAACCTGCAACTTTCCGACTACTAGTCTGACTCCCAATTATCTCCCATCAAAGCTGCAAGTAGATGCTTCATCAATAATGAAACCAAACATAATACAACATTAAATATAATAAGAACCCATATTATAGCGAAGTGCGATTCTTGAAATAGAATCCAAGTTACACTTGAAGTTGGACATTTTGAGTGTTAATGTGTCTGGTAAAATGAGAGTGGCATTTATCAGAATCCAATCATAAACACACACTAAACAAGTGATTTGACTGACAGCAGAATCATCCAATGAGCGTTTAGCATTCCTCGACAGAAGTGTGTATCTTTGTTAATGAGTAAGCTTCTGCATTTTTGTCAAACAATCTGAAACAAGTAATGCTTAAAGTAGCCCGATAAACAAGCAAAACACGTATGATACGTTGGACAGTTTGCACGCCAGAGTGGCTGGTAGATTAGGAACTGCCTATGTAAAAAAGTCCCCGGGGGTGTTAATAAATATCCCACCCTGGCTACAGTGCATCCAGAAAGTATTCACAATGATTAACTTTTTCCACATTTTGTTATGTTACACCCTTATTCCGAAATGAAGCACCTTTGGCAGCAATTACAGTCTCAAGTCTTTTTGAGTATGATGCTACAAGCTTGGCACACTTATTTTTGGACAGTTTCTCCCATGTTTGTTTGCAGCACCTTTCAAGCTCCATCAGGTTGAATAGGGAGCGTCGGTGCACAGCTATTTTCAGATCTCTCCAGAGATGATCAATCAGGTTCAAGTCTGGGCTCTGGCTGGGCCACTCAAGGACATTCACAGAGATGTCCTGTAGCCAGTAATTTGTTATGTTGGCTGTGTGCTTAGGGTCATTGTCTTGTTGGAAGATGAACCTTTACACCAGTCTGAGGTCCAGAGTGCTCTGGGGCAGGTTTTCAGCAAGGATGACACTGTACATTGCTGCAATAATCTTTCCCCTTGTCCTGACTAGTCTCCCAGTTCCTGTTGCTGAAAAACATGCTCACAGCATGATGCTGCCACGAACATGCTTCACTGTAGGGATGTTATTGGACAGGTAATGTTTCTCATGGTCTTGGAGTCCTTCAGGTGCCTTTTGACAAACTCCAGGCAGGCTCTCGTGCCTTTTTTACTGAGGAGCAGCTTCCGTCTGGCCGCCTGATTGGTGGAGTGCTGTAGAGATGGTTGTTCTTCTGGAAGTTTCTCCTCTCTCCACAGAGATACACTGGAGCTTGGTTAGAGTGACTCTTCTCCCCTGATCACTCAGTTTGGCCGGGCGGCCAGCTCTAGGAATAGTCCTGGTGGCTCCAAACTTCTTATGGATTCTTCATTTATGGATAATGGAGGCCACTGTGCTCACTGGGACCTTCATTGCTGCAGATATCTTTCTGTACCCTTGCCCTGATCTGTCTAGATGCAATCCCATCTCTAAGGTCTACAGACAGTTTCTTGGACTTCATGGCTTGGTATGTGGTCTGACTTGCACTGTTAACTGTAGGAAATTATATAGACAGGTGTGTGCCTTTCCAAATCATGTCAAATCAACTGAATTTACCACAGGTCGACTCCAATCAGGTTGTGGAAACATCTCAAGGATGATCAGTGGAAACAGGATGCACCTGAGCTCAATTTTGAGTGTCAAGGCAAGACTGCAAATGCTTATGTACATGTGCTTTTTTCATTTTTAATAAATTTGAAACTTTCAAACACTTCTTTGACATTGTCATTATGGGGTATTGTTTGTTGAATTTTGAGGGAAATAATGAATTTAATCCTTTTCAGAATAAGGGTGTAACATGACAAAATGTGGAGAAAGTGAAGCACTGTGAATACTTCCTGGATGCACGAAAACAATGCTACTCCCCCCTCTGGTGGTTATACAGTACCAGATGGACTCAAACGCAGGTCAAAATGCAACAACACAGTTGTAAAAAAATAAGTATTCTTGGTTCAGGTCCTGAAAACAAGACTCTGCCCCTGCACACTTTTCTGCATGCTGTAAGTATGGAGCGACCATAATGGTAAGTATAGACAATGACGTTGCATACCTTCACAGAAGCTCCCCTTAGGTAGTTCAGGACACAAAAATGTTATCAGATGGGATGACACATAATAAACAATGGAAGCTAGAGGTTTGTTTAGTTAGTGTGAGTCAGTTTGATAGTTGCTGCCCATCGGCTTTGCTCTTTCCTGGAGGGGAGTTTAATATTGATTTAGCTGCCTACTTGTCCCATCAAACTGCTGAATCCAGAATGTCACAGCCTGTCTGCTGTTTAACTTAAGGGTTTCCATGTCGACCCACTCCTCCTCACATCCCACTGGCTTCCAGATGTAGCTCGGATCCACCTTGAGAAATGCTGCCCTTACAGTACTTACCAGCTATGGTCCCTCTGGCGTCTTCCCTGTCCCACCCCTACACCATGCCAGCTCAGTCCAAATGCTTCTCATCCTGGTCCCTACATCGTGGAACCAGAGGACCTAACAGAATACCATCGCCTTCTCCCACTAATGATAATATAATGATTATTTAACTATTTGCTCCGGCTTATTTCATATTCTTCCCTGTTCTCTTTTTAATTATACAGTATCATTATATTTCTACTAGATGAAATTAATGGAGCTGTTAAGCCCTGTGATTGAAAGAAAACCCCCTCCACTTTCAACCTCCCCCCGGTTTTCTGACTGTGGATAAATAGCCCCTGCCTCACAGAGCGTCTTACTTCAATGAGAATACATTTGACCAGTACGCGTCCCTCTGAAACAAACAACCCTGCCTCAGAAGGCCATCTAAATACCCATCAAGGCTCTTATTGTCTTAGCGGCAGGTATAGAGGGTGATTTGCCGGGTAAATTGAGTCTCGAGCCGCGTTTGTCAGCGTCCATTTTCATCTCTGCCCCGGACTGTCTGGGTAATGGCTCAGAAATTATGCAGCCAGTTTACCGTTTGAAAGGCCTCATACAGCGGATTGATTACCACTAAGCAGACTGTCATGGAGGGTTGGGGATGAGGGGATGATGATGGGTGAGCAGGGTGGAGGAGACTGGTGTTTTTTAGCCAGTGTAGCATTTTAGCCCCCCCCCATTTATTTTTGTATGTGTCTGTTTCATACTGGAGCCCACTGCCTGCCTGTGTGTGTGTTTGTCTATGAAGAATTAAATTAAGACCTTGCCAGGTCCTGTCAGTCCTCTTATCTCCCCCCTCCCTGCTTCAAAATCAAGGTTTCGCTGGCCTGGGGGACATCGATTCAGACCTCACATAACACTCTCTCACACAAGCACAGAGCCCAGTGATCAATAGCGTCACAACAAAAGCCTGCAGTATAAAACCGTTCCTGTGCCTCAGGTATCCACACATGTGGCTGCAGAGTGAGCCGTCTGGCTGATTCACCTCATCGTCCTCTCACAACCACCCAGACATGCGTTTCAAATGGCACCCTATTCCCAATGTTGTGCACTCCCATTGACCAGAGCCCTATGGGATACGTATGAAATAGGGTGCTATTTGTTTACACAGTCGGAACAGTAACCTGAGAGAATCCCTCACCCCCTGGAGTTACACATCATTCACCTTGTTAAGTCCCGACCCAACTTCCATCTGTCACATGGAGGGTCACCTGGAAAAGAAAGACTGTGTGAAACTAACCCCAGGAAGGAGTTGACCTACAGGCCCTGTCAGACATCATTCTTCCCTCTCCAACCCCCCAACCCTGGAGCAGCCAGTCAGCCGTTGATCGCTGCAACTGAGCTGGCTGCCATTTCCTTAAATGATTCACTCACAACTCTTCACTCTGAGCGGCTTTGTCATTGTAAAAACCTACACTGGGCGTGTGTCTGTGGATACAGTAACCCATCCCTCCAGTACACTAACCGCAGACTGCCTTCCCCTCTGTTCATGAGTGGAACCTTCCGTCTGCCTTTTCCCCGACCCCCCCCTCTGGTCCAGGCGTGTTGGTCTGTGCTATTTCGTCCCTGCTATGAGGAGACTGATGGAAGTGACAGTGACACCAGGCTTATTGCTCATTCAGACTCACACTAGCTCCACGGCCCCCTGCTCTCACGTCATAATGGGGCCAATCAGCTCGCTCTCTGTCTGTGTTTGGGCATCGGCAGTAACTGAGCTGAAGCACTTGATTTCTCCACAGCCAGGCTAACCAGCCAGCAGCAAAACAGCTATTGCACTAGTACACTCAAAAACACACAGTGGCTGAAAATGAAGAGAGGACGACGCTTCTAAGACAAATTCACTTCAAGTGATTCCACAAGCAATATCTGCTTTTACCAACCTTACACCTGTCTAGTGTAGCTTCTCTCAGCTGGAGAGCACTCTTCAAATATACACGACTCACCTTGGTCGGTTGGGCAATTTCAAAGCTCTTCTGAGCTCATATAAACGTGGTGATTATATTTGATCATGTTTTGTTTTAGTAATAACCCTTGAGGGGAAAACGGGAGAACAAACAGTTCAAAATGAGCTCTGGGCCTCTGTGGAGGTTATATCACCTGAGTGTAGGAACCGGCTCAGTTGGGTCCCTCCAGACAAGGTGTGTGTTTCGGTGTAGAATGTAGACTGCAGGAGTGGTACCAGCATGGCCTTGTAGTAATCTGGTGAGAGGTGTGCGTGTTTGAACGAGGTTATTTACTTGTCCCGTCTGTATTTGATGTCAGAACGCGATAGTTATTCATCCCGAAAGATGACGCGAGTGACAACCCTGACTGGCTGCATTCAGTGTCCCATGTGGTGAAGGAGTTCCATTGACATTTCCATTACACTTCGTCGTGGTAATTCGGCTCTGTGAGCGATGGAGCCGTCACGTGACTCTTCTGAGATTGGCACCTTAATCCTGCTGCAAAGCTACAAAAGCATTGAAATGGCCCCGGGGACCAAGCAAGATGGGGCCAGATCGGAATAGCGCTTGCTTTTGTCACGTTGTTGCACGCTTCCACACACTCGGCTCACTAGTATGAAGATGGGCTTCTTATTCTGCATTTCATGACCCAAGAGGGCAAATAAGAATAATTCTCGGTTCTGTTTACTGTCTTTTTAAGCTTCTTATTAACACCCTCACCATGGTAACTGTAACATAATTGCCTTATCTATTCTATGTAGTAAAAGATGAAACCAGGTCTTGCTCTCTTGCTATCTACATTTTTTTGTTGTCTGAAGGTTTTGGGAGAACGTTAAGCGAGCACGGTGAAATGAAATCCCGTCTTCTGATGCCGACATTATCTTTTGTGCTGCTCTCACTCAAATGCAAATGTCTGAGCCCTCAAGACACATTCAAGCCCCATTACGGAATTAGCATAATTTCCAATTCTACATGTTAATTTGTTTTTGTTTTAAAATGTGTTTACCTCGGAATTATGAATCCACAGGAATATAGCAATTACATTGTATGAAAGGAGATGCGTCTCAACGCAGAGCGGGCGTATACTCTAGTACAGCTAAAGCTTCTAAGCAAGACAGAGTTGTAGCTAATTCTTTATTCTCTGTGTTCTCTCAAGTGAATTTAGTTTCGTAAACAAAACGTATGTTCACTTCAATCAACATATTGTTAAGCATACTGTCTGTATCACCTGTCTGTTAGTTTTTCAAATATATTATAGCTCTATGCACTAGATTACTGGCTTACTAGTGTTAGCCCTGCTTTAAGTCGTTTTTCATTTAATCTTCAGTCTCTTTCTCTCATCACCTGGCTGGCTGCTGGAGCATCGCCTCTTCAATTTCGGTTTATTTTTTGGTGTCTCTTAAGTACTACCCCCCTCCCCCCTCATCTCCCGTTGTTGTCATGTCTCCTAATTCGCCCCCTCCTTCCCCTGCCAGAC
This sequence comes from Umbra pygmaea, assembly GCA_016801145.1. Classification (NCBI taxonomy): domain Eukaryota; kingdom Metazoa; phylum Chordata; class Actinopteri; order Esociformes; family Umbridae; genus Umbra; species Umbra pygmaea. The sequence continues at coordinate 1,961 of JACXGM010034824.1, read as the reverse complement.
GATGATCCAGGGTTGCCTGGAAACACACATTTGCTCCCTTCTGGAAGTGCTGGTGGAGGGGTGTGGTGGGGGGGTGAGATGGGGAGCACAGTCATTTTGGGGAGGCTGGAGTGCTGTCTGCTTGCTGAACAGATGGAGTGAGAGAGATGCACAGAGATGGAGAGAGGAGGGGTTGCTTCAATTAGTCATGTCTTTAATTGATCAGAATCTCTGCACTTCGTTGATCCTTCTCTCTCTCTGCTTTCACTCTCGTCCCCTTCTGACTCAGCCCATTAGAATATTCCAAGGGCTTTTCATCTATTTATTTGCTGTAATTTCAATTATTGATCTATGTATCAAAGCTTCTTCTGGCAGCTTCGGCCCCAATGGTGGGGGGGGGGGGGCGAGGCCGGGTTTGGAAAAGAGGCAGGGAGGAGAAGAGTGAGGCAGGGGATGAGGTTGGGAGAGGTCCGTGACATCTCTGTCAGTCGTTAAACCTCCTCTGCTGCTAATCACCAGACCTTTTTTGTCTCTTCTCCCATCCTCTTTTCCTCTCATGTTCCTTTGCTTTGTTTCTCTCTCCTCCCTCTTTTTCTCCTTTTCTGTCTTTTCTCGCTCCACATCTCTCTCCCGCTCTACATTATTTCAATCCAATAGGGTTTTATTGGTATGGAAGAAATGTTTACAATGCCAAGCATTTGGAAAGTAATAATAAAATAATAATAATAAAACCAAAAGTAAGAAATTTAAATCTCCCATTTCTCCCTCTCTTTCTTGTCCTGGCTCACTCCTCACTGCAGATGTTTTCCTTATGCCCTTCACCTCTTTACTCACTACAGCATGTGCCAGTCTCTGTTACCAAGACAACCATGACATGCTCTCTCTATCTCCCCCCTTGCTCTCTCTCTAACTAGTGTATGTTGATGCTGCATCATATGGCTGGCTTGGGTTGATACTATTCAGAAAGGCCATTTCAGTTATTACTTAATTTTTCCCATGTTCTATAAATAAATCTAAAAATATTATGGCTTTTGTTCATGTGTGCATTTTTATAGGTTAAATTGTTATTACGGTAACATAGGTGTCTGTCTTCTTTTTTTTCTGTGCTGTTGCCGTGGCTGCACTCTTTGTCTCCCTGCTCTGATCCTGCAGGTAAGTCATGTCTGGATCCTTCCTCACTAGGTTCCTTCATATTTGGGTTCCTGCCTATTTGGGTTCCTACTGGGCTTTTTCCTCTTTGGGTTACTTCCTCACTGGGCTCCTTTCACTGGGCTACTTCATTAGTGGTTCATCTGTTCTCAGAGAAAGGCCTACAACGTGCCAGACAGCACCTTTTCCTAGACAAATGCAACACACATCTACACACCAGGACCAGGCACAGACGGCGTTCTTTATTGACGTCAAACTGAAAGACAAAAATGCTTGACATTAAAACCCCTTCCAACCACGTTTCCCAGCGAACGATAATTTTCACACTGGAAAACCAACACGGAAGCCTTTAGTCAGATCATGCACGGGATGATTATGTTCACCGACTGCACTTCCTCGATTTAACCCACATAGGCCAATCTGGACACGAGTCACTGGAGAGTGATGTGCCGGGATAGGAAATCTGATTTATTTTACCCAAATCCAAGGCAGCGCTGTGCCAATTTCCACTGCCTCGCAAGGGAGTCCAAGACAAAGTCAGAGAACCCGTAGTCAGGCTTGAACCTGTGACTGTCATGACAAAGACTGTCATGCAAGGCAGCGAGTAAGCCCACTCGCCACACGGACCCCCCATGAATGTCTAAATTTAACCTTCCCCTTATGCCAAAGTTATTGTGGGGTGTGATTGAGTGCCTGTGTTATAGTGGGATGTGATTGTCTGTGTTATAGTGGGATGTGATTGTCTGTGTTATAGTGGGATGTGATTGAGTGTCTGTGTTATAGGTGGATGTGATTGAGTGTCTGTGTTATAGGTGGATGTGATTGAGTGTCTG
>JACXGM010034823.1:0-11860 GCA_016801145.1 Umbra pygmaea | reverse complement strand
TCTCTCTCTCTCTCTCTCTCTCTCTCTCTCTCTCTCTCTCTCTCTCTCTCTCTTTCTCTTTTGTCTTATCCCTCTCCCTTTACTGATGAGGGCCAAGGATGTAGGATGCAGTTGACGGATTAGTATGGTTAGGGTGGTCCATCTGTCAGAGTTAAGACTAGCTAGGGGGCTTAACCTGTTAGGTTGATTGGCTTCGGGATAAAGACAGTTAAGTAGGTAAGAGGGGAGGCTAAAGTGCACACGCTAATGTCTCAATCTGCTAAACAAAAAAAACATAGTCCAATGAAATCTGTACAAGAGGCTCATTCACGCTATACTGTTTAACTTAAGCTAATTACTGTTCATATATTATAGATATACTACATACTGTATATTTAGTCATAATATTACTATTTACACACTGCAGATATACTTAGTCATTGTTTTTTTCTTTCCATCATCATCTGCAATATCTGCAACTTTGCTACTTGTTTTTACACAGTTTGGGTTAGACGCTAAACAAAATTTTGTTGCCATGGTTTTGTACTTTGCAATGACAATAACATTAGACGTTTACTTGAAGAGCATTTTATTCTTCTTGCTTTTTAATTGCTTTTCATTGCTTTGCTTGTTTACTGTACATTGTATTTTTATTTTAACTAGTCATTGCTGCAAATGAGTACTTGCTCTCAGTCAACATACCTGTTTAAATAAATATAAAAATCTAATCTAATTCATGTCTTACTGTTGTTCAATTACAGACATTTGGAATAGATAACAGAAGATGTTAGACTGGTGCTTTAAAACCTGCATTGCATAGTTGTTAAATTTTTTTTCTTTAAGAGCGGTATTATTAAACGTTTAGTGAAACAAAAGGTTCTGTATTTGTCTGTTTCTAAACATCTCAGCCCTTCCTTCTTCACAGGAGAATTGTAGCCGAATACGAGAAGACAATCGCACAGATGATTGGTGAGTGTTCTTCTGTGTGTTTCTCCCAACATTCAGATGTAGTTTGCTACGTCTCCCAGTCTGCCACCACTGGGGGCTGTTTTCTGACATGCCTTCATACCAATAACTGGTTCGTTCACCCCACAACCTTCTCAATATGCTCATCGTTTGCAAATGATAGCAAATTCAGTGTCCTGTTTCATTACTCATTTTAAAAGGTATTTATACGAGCTACTGCATGACTTCCCCTTATGAATCAGATGATGTTATGCTCCATTCTCAAGCTCCATTCTCAAGCTCCATTCTCAAGCTCCATTCTCAAGCTCCATTCTCAAGCTCCATTCTCAAGCTCCATTCACAAGCTCCATTCACAAGCTCCATTCTCAAGCTCCATTCCACTTCAAACTCAATACATCCACCCGTTCCCCTGGAGAACCGTTCCACGCCTCTCCACATCTTTCCTGAAGCTCTACTCTGATCTTCCATTTTACTTCCATTTATTCGATTCCATTTATTTCCAGTCAATTCAGCAAGTTATCTTGAATTCTCATTTTCCTCAGTGCTTCTCTATGAGACCAATTTGGAATTAGAATTTCAGGTCTGTGAATCTAAATGGATTGACCCCAGTCTTGTACAGCACTCCCAAAGCAGGATGCCTCAAATTAAAAAGTTGTTAGGATGTTGGTGGAACCTTGAGAAGTTGTGCTATGGTCCGCTGGACATCCTAAAGACACCCTGGTGGCTGAGATGTATGCTCTGGCTCAGTCACGTGTGCTGCATCCCTCACAGCTTGACTTGTAACAAACTTTTCTGTTCTGCTTCCATCTGCCTGTTTGATAAAACCTCTCAGGCTTACCAGGTGAGTATCCAGGAGTCTAGTGTTAGCTGTCTCTGTCCTCCAGATCACATCTGTCAAACTAGTAGTGACATCTGTCTCTTTCCATTTGTTGTTGTTTGTTTTCTTTTCTTTTGGTTTATTTCACAACCGTTTTTCAGGCATCCAACTGGGGATTATTTAGTTTAGTTATTTAGTTATTTCGTTTCTACAGTACACAACACTAATTCACAGTTAGATTAAAACCTCACACATGCGCACTCACTCACTCACTCACTCACTCACTCACTCACTCACTCACTCACTCACTCACTCACTCACTCACTCACTCACTCACTCACTCACTCACTCACACACACACACACACACACACACACACACTGTTCATTTTACTCAGTGTTCTGGCCTGTCTGCATGCATCACACAGGAACACTGACTTCATGCAAAAATACCCCTAATGCAGGCATCATTAACCACTGGGGTTTACCGTAGTGTCAGTATTACTACTGTGTTTATATTCATGTAAAATCCATTATTTACAAGTTCAACCAATCATTGTGCTGGGTCATCTGTGTGAATGTAATACTCTGTGATATGGCTATAAAATATAAATAAGTGTTTGTGTGTTTGCGTGATTGTGTATATTAGGATATAAAATGTATTTGTGAGTGTAGAACTTGGTTCGAAACATCTGTTCTTGTAGAAAAATCAAAAAAATAAAACCTGTTCTTGTATAACTGAATAAAATCATAAAGGGATAACACCAGAGTTTCAGACATTAGTCTTTAATTGTGTATCACATATCTTCATTAGCAGATGTTTGTCTTAGTACCAGAAGCACCATCTCATCTTCTCCCTCTGTCCACATCCGTCCTCTGTTTCACCAGAAGATGATCGGAAGGACCAGTCACTGTCCCACCACACCATCCAGCAGCTGATACTGGAGAAAGACCAGGCCCTGTCGGACCTGAACTCTGTGGAGAAGAGCCTGGCCGAGCTGTTCAGGCGATACGAGAAGCTAAAGGATGTCCTCGAAGGCTACCGCAAGGTGTGGAGAACACAAACACAGACGTAAACACAGTGTTACACACAAACACACACCCACATGTAAACAAAATAGTACACACACAAACACGCACACCCAGATGTAAACATAGCTATCTGTGCTGTAGCTTTACTATCTGTGCTATATATGTACTATCAGTGCTGTAGCTGTACTATCTGTGCTGTAGATGTACTATCTGTGCTGTAGCTGTACTATCTGAGCTGTAGCTGTACTATCTGAGCTGTAGCTGTACTGTCTGAGCTGTAGCTGTACTATCTGAACTGTAGCTGTACTATCTGTGCTGTAGATGTACTATCTGTGCTGTAGCTTTACTAACTGCACAAACATTGAACAAGCACATCTGTGTTCCTCAAGCTTGCATAGCTAGATATTTAAGTAAATACTCAACATCAATTCAATTTTCAAATTGAAATGTGGATTTTCCTGAATTGACTGAAATTGAAATAAAATTCACCCCAACACTTGTGAGCCCCTAAAGTATTAAAACGGCCAACAATGGTTTCTGTGTCACCGGTTGCCCCAGAATGAGGAGGTTCTGAAGCAGTGTGCCCAGGACTATCTATCCCGGGTTAGGAAGGAGGAACAACGCTACCAGGCCTTGAAGATACACGCAGAGGAAAAACTGGATAAGTGAGTTCTGCTTTCACTCAATATTAGCTTGTTTGTAAAAGGAGGAAATGTAATCAAACACTACACCATCAAAACACAGTTCAAAATCATCCTTTCATTAAAGAAAGGTAGGAAATTGTATTTAAGTGTCACTCCATAATTATACAATAAAACAACATACAGAATTTAATCTGTTACAACAATATTGTGGACCCCTCAAAATGAGATTTGAGACGCTATAGTATGACATATGGTCAAGAAGAGGGTAGCTACATGCAGGCCCGGATTAAGAATTCAGAGGCCCCTGGGCACAATGTTTGTAGGGACCCCCACCCCACCCACACAATCAAGTTTTTGAATTTGTTGTTACTATTTGCTGATAACACCCATATATTGTATAATTACTGGATGGAGCCATGTGTGACATTACCCATTGGTTTGTTAAGATCTGATTTGGGTCATCAAAATTACCGTTACGGGCGCAGACATCTTGGTTGCGGATGTTACGATTTTAGACTAGAGGGAGGAGTAATCTAGCTAGCTAACATATATTAATTCAGATGCTAATGAAAAATAGTATTAAAACATAATGTAAAACAAAATGTAACGTTACTTACCGGAAAAAAAAGTGATATGCCAACTGCTTTGAGTGTCTTGTTGTACAACCGAACGCCATAACCACGCCCTAAACGCCCCTTTGCTTTATCGCCGATTTTAAAATCAACAAGACCATAATTAAAAAAATGAACATCATGATAAGCTGCAGAAAGCTTAAATCTAGCGATTTGAGACCATATACTCATTATGAAAGTGTTTACTGAGGTAATAAATCAAGTGAGACGTGTCTCTCATTCTCAGACTATTATAGAATCCAAGCTCTTTTGCAACCAGACATATCGCCCCCTGCTGGAATTCAGATAGAATGCAGGTTTAAGGCACTTTCTCATTTGCGTCAATTTGCCAAACCGGATGCTCACCCTGTGGTAACACCTCTAGTGAGCAACTAGCTGGCATATGCAAGCACATAGTGCCTCACCTTTACCAATCCAGTTCTATGAATCAAATTCTTCCATAATTCACATGCAAACACATACACACACACACCCATTAATGTTTCCTTCCTGTCTGTCTCTCTCCTGTCCTGTCCTCCTCTGCTCTCCAGGGGTTGCCGCTCTCTCTCTCCTCTCCTCTTTCTGTGAGGAAAAGGATGCAAACAGTATAGGTCAACTTGTCAAAAACCTGGAAAAATCTTAGCTTAAGTTTCTTCCCCAAATGTTTTTTTACTCTTCTTTCTAATCTTTCTACTTTTTACTAAAAGATTCTGCACTTATGTATTTAGCACTTTATTATTCAAGGCCACTAGGCACTTTGTTTGATGATTGAATGGTAGTAGATACATTGCAAGTAAGTATTTTTGTATAATATTGGTTGCTTACAAATTACAATTGCTGGTGTATGACCTGTCCAAATATTGATAAATGTACTACATTAAGTCGCTTTGGATAGAAGTGTCTGCCAAATGCCCTAAATGTAAATATCAAATGTAAAAGAAAGCAGCTTGTTTTTTTGTTTTTTGATAATACTATATTTAATTTTACCTAAAAACTTTGACAGCCACATCCCGCTTGAGCACCTCCCATCAATACTGTTTCTCTCCATCTAGCTGCTGCACTAGTTTAGCGTTCACAGTAACGCTCCCAGTGACAGATGAGCGCCGAAGCAATGATAACATACAATTACAATGCTCTGTTCTTTTCTCATGCTCACGCACACGTTCGGGGTGTTTTCAGTCAGAAAAAACACTAACAAATGTATTTTTCTTGGTAGAAAAAAGCATACAGCCAAAGCAAAAACTATTACCTGTCGATGGTGAATAGACGATCCCGTTTCTGGAAACTTTTTCCCTATTTGGCAGTTGACAGCACAGCTGATCATAAGTAAGGGAGCGCACCTTACCACCCAAACCCCCATCATGAGTTGAGGCTAGATATTTGCTCTTTCTATTATGAAAGGCAGCAGGTCCACGACCGATAAGAACAGCACATGCATCCTCGTCGATTGCCCCCCACAATGTCGGGTCAGACACCTGATTAAACCACTGCTCGCTGCTGCTGCTACCGGTACAGCTAGCAGGTTGTGCTGCGCGGCTAACACTAGCCTCCTCAGGTCCCTGGTTAGCTTGCTTGTCATGATTTACCACACATTCCTCACCACGATTCTTCTACTGGGCCTGTGTAATTTTGAAGAATGTTTTGATAGATTGAACCTGTCTTAATAAAGACACCTCCCTCTCCTTTTCTCTTTTTCGTTTGCGTTTAGTACAATCGCGTCTCTCACTCATTTTCTTGACGCCACAGTCCGCTCGATTCAGCGCGGGAGGCTGCGCAGGGGCGGGTTGTTACGTCAGTGCTTTCCACACCTGCGCTTGACCAATTATATAATTATATTTAAATGAATACAAATATCAGCATGCCTTTTCTCTGGTTATACATGGTGTCATTATCTTAAATGTAATTTTTATTTTCCTTTGCTTGGGCCCCAAGTGCGCATGGGCCCCTTGGCCCGTGCCCATAATGCCCATTGGGTAATCCGGGCATGGCTACATGCTTTATCCCTAATTAATCCTATTTTCCCCCCACACACGTATGTATACCCTAAAACAACTGCATTTCATTTAATGTGATGGATGGTCCAGTCCATAAATCCATAGTTTTGTCTACCGATTGTGGTTATATTTGTCCAGCCCTGTCTGACAGTTTACAGAAACAGGAATGGGGTAAACAAGTGTGTTCTGGTTGACCTCATTAACGAGCGTGTATGTGACTCTCAGGGCAAACGCTGACATTGCCCATGTGAGGATGAAGGCGCGTCAGGAGTCAGCGGCGTACCAGGCTAGTCTGAGGAAGGAGAGCATGAAGGTGGAGTCACTAGAGAGGACACTGGAGCAGAAGGTAACCCACATACCATCAACCACCCAGCCTGATCCACACACGTTTCTGCACTGTAGTTATAATTGCCATGTTTGGCAGGACTGGACATTGCTCTGTACAATATGTGACAGACTACGTTGAAAGGCCTCTTTATTTGCTACAAAACAATGTTAGTTCACTGGGCTAAAGTCTGAGCTAGAGCTAACATTCCCCTTTTTGCTTTGATTCTTAGAGAGAGTTTCTGTAACCCTCTGGTTCTGCTTCTCTTTTATTTAGAACAAAGAGATCGAGGAGCTGACCAAGATCTGTGATGAGCTGATTGCCAAGATGGCGAAAAGCTAGCAACACTGCCTAATCCAGTGTCCCCTGGGAAAACCACATTCTCTTCTGTTTCTACCCTAGACAGATGAATTGATGGACATCAGAGGCCCGTGTTGATGGTCTTTGAATTTTACACACTACTGACAGACGTTTTCAATATAGCTACACGCCTCAGCGCCCCCTAGAGTATTGGAGTGTACCTCCTGTTCAATGGCAGTTTATCTTTCATCCTGTACATTTTAATGTGTCAATGTGTGCTATGTTTCCTGTATCAGGGGTCCTCTGAAATTAGTTTTATTAGAAATGCCACATTTAACCACAACAGAGAGAGGCACATATACATCTACATCTTATGTGCCAACATGTACTGTAGTTCATGGCAATATGTTGGAGCATGAGAGGGTGGTTGAGAGAAGTCTCATCTAGCCGTCCTAGACAAGGATGTGAGAGACTGTTCATATGACCAGTACCTGCTGTCTTCACTTCCTTGCAAGAGAGAATAAATATTTGCAGAAATAACAAGGAATCTTAAATAAACAGTATATGGTCTTAGACTAAATCACAGAACTGTTATGTTAAAATATATACCGATACTTGATCACAGAGATAAATGCATGTGAACGTGACAAATTAGAAGCTTTTTTGTAAATAGGAAAATGCTCTGATGCCAATGATAAAGAAACACCTGCAGTTTTTATACAATTTTCTGTCAGTTCAAACTGCTTCCGTGGATCGTGTTTACCTTGTAGATACTTTGTGAAGCGTATTTTATGTCATAACTTTTTTTGGAAAATTGTGAGGGGATTTTATTTTTTGATTTTATTTTAATATAAACGATGAACGAAGAAAACAAATTGTTTGTGTAATAATCAGTTGTTGGGTCTAAGGGTAGTTCAGTAGTATAATTTGTGATTGGTTGATGTTATCACACAGTGGGAGCCAATGAAAAAGAGCTCTGTACAGCTACTCACCTGGGTTCAAATAGTATTTAAAATCTTTCAAATGCTTTGAGCCGTTGTTGGAGATGGACATACTGCAGGTTCTATTAATTTGTTAAACCAGGCAAGCTGAATCAAGCACATATAAAGTTATTAGAAGGATCTTATAGTATTTGATCCCAGGTCTGCACAGCTATTCTGCACAGCATCTGTTTTAAAACGTGCAATAAAGTATGGCAATAAAAAACTGGGTGTGACTTACTTTTAACAAGAAACACCTTCAGTGACGTGGCAATGTTTACTTTTCCCATCTTTGTGTAAATACTAAATGATACAATAGAGGCTTCAAACCAGAAGGGATTTTGACTCAAGTCCCTCCCTACCCACAACCCTACATATTTTCTTTGCGATTCAAATAACATTTCTAAAGTATGGCTGATTTTCCAAAAACAGATGCTTTGGTTGAGATGTTTTGGCTTGAGCCTTTACTACGTTCTACTGGTGTACCATCGAGAAATCCTGATTGGCTGCATAACTCACTGGTATTGGAGCACCAATAAGCTGGAACGCAGAGCGCTACAGAAAATGATGCGGTTGGCAGGATGTCCCTACACCCATCCAGGAACTATACTACCCAGTGTGGAGGAAGGCCCAGGTTTCATGACACAATCACCGGAACAACAAAATGTTCAATCTAACATCACATGGTAAGAGGTACTGTCCCAGAGCATAGTCACAAACACGAGTAAAATAAATGAAAGCTTCTACCCACAAGCCATGTTTCTGAGACATCCTGGGTAGATACTGTGTTACCTTGCTTAATCTAACATCCTTGTGTATATACAACCATAATAAGTTTAGTATGATAGTATGGAAAATTAAAAGAAAAAAAATAGGGATATATAAATGTACTTTGACTTTTATTCTTGCACAAATATGTATAAAGACAAGGTATTTAACTAGTCAACTGCATAGTTTCTTTTATGTTAAACCTTTATTTTGAAATTGATGCATGCAACACTTCCAAAATGTTCGTACAGGGAAATTTATTCAGGACGAATAGCGATGTAACTGAAATAAGTCATTTAGGACACGTAGCGCTGTAACTGAAATAAGTCATTTAGGACGAATAGCGATGTAACTGAAATAAGTCATTTAGGACGAATAGCGATGTAACTGAAATAAGTCATTTAGGACGAATAGTGATGTAACTGAAATAAGTCATTTAGGACTTATAGTGATGTAACTGTAATAAGTCATTTAGGACTAATAGTGATTTAACTGAAATCATTCATTTAGGACGAATAGTGATGTAACTGAAATAAGTCATTTAGGACTTATAGTGATGTAACTGTAATAAGTCATTTAGGACTAATAGTGATGTAACTGAAATAATTCATTTAGGACGAATAGTGATGTAACTGAAATAAGTCATTTAGGACGAATAGCGATGTAACTGAAATAAGTCATTTAGGACGAATAGCGATGTAACTGAAATAAGTCATTTAGGACGAATAGTGATGTAACTGAAATAAGAAAGTAGTCATTTATTTCCAGGGGTTTCAGTACAGCGTAAAAAGTGTGACGTTGTAGAGAAGGTGTTCTCCAAATTCCGAATTTGCATAGGTCACCGGTTCTATGCGCACTATGGGGATACACCAACATCCTCAAGTTTTCTTTTTTGCCGCTAATTGATTATATTTATATATTATGCCATGTCAAAGTAAATAATTTTAAAGTCACACGCTAATATATATATATATATATATATACACTCACCTAAAGGATTATTAGGAACACCCGTTCGGTGCCAGACGAGCCGGTCTGAGTATTTTACAATCTGCTCAGTTACTGGGATTTTCACGCACAACCATTTCTAGGGTTTACAAAGGATGGTGTGAAAAGGGAAAAACATCCAGTATGCGGCAGTCCTGTGGGCGAAAATGCCTTTTTGATGCTAGAGGTCAGAGGAGAATGGGCCGACTGCTTTAAGCTGATAGAAGGGCAACTTTGACTGAAATAAACACTTGTTACAACCGAGGTATGCAGCAAAGCATTTGTGAAGCCACAACATGCACAACCTTGAGGCGGATGGGCTACAACAGCAGAAGACCCCACCGGGTACCACTCATCACCTCAAATAGGAAAAAGAGGCTACAATTTGCAAGAACACACCAAAATTTAACAGTTGAAGACTGGAAAAATGTTGTCTGGTCTGATGAGTCTCAATTTGATCCCCGGTTACACTTTTAACAAAAATATTAAATAAATGAAAATAAAATAAACTGTGTTGTGTATAGTAAAGTTGATGAACTTAAACGTGCAATATGTAATTTCTGGCCACCAGGGGGCTCTCAATCAAAACAATAGCAAAAGATTTACTTGGATGACGTCGGGAGGTTGCGTGGGATCATGGGTTTTGTTTATCGGCGTCAATGACAACCTTCCAATCTAGCGTCTCCGGCAAAAAAAATGTTCACTGACAAAGTAATGTATTGTTAAAAATATTATAACTTTATTCACGTTATGTTTGGCGGTTCCCTGGAACTTAGAGCAACTATATTATATGACGTCATTGACGGGCGACAAAAGAAACGTCCCGTGTCTTCAAATTAAATTACAAATTTCACTGGATTTGAAAGTTGGTGGAAACATTAAAGATAATGTAAGTACACAACTAAGAAATATATATATAATATATGTATAGTGATGTTTTCTTTCAATGCAAAGTATGTATTTTGTTATTGTTTTGATTGATATTACATATTGTACCTTTAACCTTTCTCTAAATATTTTTCAACCCAGATATCTATTAATGTAATACAATATGAAAAAGCACTGCACTGATTGTTTTCACTGATTGCATGATTCTTAAAATGGCATATTACATGTGCATCAGATACCTGTGTGTGTTTACAGGGGTTTCATGTGAGATACGTGTCCTACTGAATGTAAATCAGATACCAGTGTGTGCTTACAGGGGTTATCATGTGAATCAGATACCTGTGTGTGTTTACAAGGGTTTCATGTGAGATACCTGTCCTAACTGTCAAAGTTGTTTAGTCAAAGTCAAGTCAAGTCAAAGTTGTTTATTTGTCATGTGCATCGGATAACATCACATCATCCTATGCAGAGAAATTCTTTTGACAAGGCTCGACACATCTACACAGAGGGCTTAAAAAGGTTATATACCATATAAAGAAATTTTAAAACGATAATAATAATATTAACAAAATACAAAATACACTATGTACTTAGCAGTGGTCCGGAGAGTGTACGACAGTAGAAGTAATAAATATTAGAAAATATGGCATGGAAAATTACTTTTAAAGGTGCATTGAATTCTGCTACATCAGATGTAGAGTGGATAAAGTGACCAGAGAATGTCAGGGCTCAAGAAATGATTTCGTCATTTCGTCAACATCGTTGTCAGAGATGAGACCTAGGATGGTTGTGTCGTCAGCAAACTTTATGATGATGTTAGAACTGTGTGTGGCCACACAATCATATGTGAACAGGGCGTACAAGAGGGGACTGAGTACGCAGCCCTGTGGGGCTCCGGTGTTTAGGGTCAGTGCGGAGGAGGTGAGGTTGCCCATTCTCACCATCTGGTGTCTGCTCGTTAGGAAGTCCAGGATCCAGTTGCACAGGGAGGTGTTAAAACCCAGGGTCCTGAGCTTGGGAATGAGCTTAGCAGGAACAATAGGGTTAAATGCTGAGCTGTAGTCCACAAATAGCATCCTCACGTATGGGTTCCCTTTTTCCAGATGGGAGAGGGCAGTGTGTGCCGATAGTGCGATGGCATCGTCTGTGTATCTGTTGGGGCGGTATGCAAATTGTAGGGGGTCCAGGGTGTCCGGGAGGGCGGCGCAGATGTGGGTTCGCACTGTCTCACATGAAACCCCTGGTACACACACAGGTATCTGATGCACATGTAATACAGTTAGGACAGGTATCTCACATGAAACCCCTGTAAACACATACAGGTATCTGATGCACCTGTAACTCAGTTAGGACAGGTATCTCACATGAAACCCCTGTAAACACACACAGGTATCTAATGCACATTCAGTTAGGACAGGTATCTCACATGAAACCCCTGTAAACACACACAGGTATCTGATGCACATGTAACTCAGTTAGGACAGGTATCTCACATGAAACCCCTGTAAACACACACAGGTATCTGATGCACATTCAGTTAGGACAGGTATCTCACATGAAACCCCTGTAA
>JACXGM010034822.1:0-11860 GCA_016801145.1 Umbra pygmaea | reverse complement strand
TTACTCCATTGTATTTGAAGTGTTAATTACTCCATTGTATTTGAAGTGTTAATTACTCCATTGTATTTGAAGTGTTAATTACTCCATTGTATTTGAAGTGTTAATTACTCCATTGTATTTGAAGTGTTAATTACTCCATTGTATTTGAAGTGTTAATTACTCCATTGTATTTGAAGTGTTAATTACTCCATTGTATTTGCCTCGTCATTTTACATTCCAACTTAATCTACTGTACCTCTCTCATACAGACTAGGTTGCAATAGTTGTACATATGCCTACATTATTTACTCTGAAGTTACACAAATCGTTTTTTGTTTGTATATTTATTCCCCTGTGTAATTCATATGTAACTTTATGTCATCTTGTCATTTTCGCTTTTATCTTGACTAGGTCACAATTTCAAATTAATTTTTGTTCTAAATGTGCCCACCTGGTTAAATAAAACCAGCAGTTTTGACGCTTTTCTAGATGCTGTTTGGCATATTGTAAGCAGGCTTGTTTTGTGGTGTTGGTGTAGTAACAGATTTTTTCTGGCAACTCGACTGTGCATCCTATTTTTGTTCAACTACTTCCTTTTTGTGCATCTTGAAACAGCCATTTTACTTTTTTGCAGAGAAGCACGCATTGCTGATAAGATTTTCTTTGCATTCCAACCAATTTTCCTCGCAGTTGTGGCTGAAACCATTGTTGGCCCACCTGACCATGGTTTGGTATAAACAGAACCCCTAATTTTACACTTCTTTATCAGAGTTTAAACAGTACTGATTGTCATTACAAATGACCATTTCTTGCGGGTCCTTTGACAGTTATTTTATCCTCATGGCTCAGTATCCAGAAAAGTCAGTGCAGCCCTGGATGAAGTGTGCAGGGGTTTCTCGAGAGCTAGGAAACTCATTGAGTATTTATGCAGACACTGATTACACCCAAACAACTCACTGGGGGGGAAACATACCCTTAATAACCATTTAAACCAGTGTGTCAACCTGTGTGTATATTATCAGGCTAATCATTAAAGAGTGTGTACACTTTTGTTCAGGGCCAGTTGGGCGATTTAAATTATTTAAGGTTTTTTTTGTTTTTAAGTGTGGAAGCACAACTCATCACATCTTCACCTCATTTCCTTTTGAAATGGAAAAAAATGTAATACATAGTTTATGAAATCACTTTCCTATCTAAACGGCTTTAAAAAAAAATTGAATGATCATAAAATACATGTTCTACAGCTTCGGAATCTGGTCATTCAAAAAGTTCTGTTTTCACTCTCTGAATAAATCGACTTACCTGGTTTAGTAATGGTAACATTAAATTAAAAAAGGAGTGCTGATAGTGTTTCACAAAATTCAGCAGAAATTATTTTGGGTGCATACAAAAGTTCAATGTGTCAACAGAATTTCAATCTGTCAAGAAGCAACAGCAACACCAACTCGCTCTTGCCCATTAAAACATGCAATCATGTCTTAAGGGTAATGGCACACAGTGCAAGTGAAATCCCTCTGTAATTTTAGCAACCAGGGTATGACAATGGGCTCAACCAATTCTCTTACTCTTCAGGAATCCTCCTCGTTGGCAGCCACATTCTTGGCAGTCCCATAATTTGTAGCCATGGCAACTGTATTGGAGGGCTGTTCCACTTTCCTGGGTTGTGTTTCTTGTTGATGTTCTAGGCTTTTTAGCTTTGTCATCAATTCCCGTTAACTGCTTTTCTTTCAGGACCTCCTGTATTGTAGTGTTTTTGCATGTTTTCTTTCAGCTCTACAGATTTTTAAATCACCTGTTGCTATATAAAGTTATATTTCAATCTTTATTCAAGAGTCCATTATTTTAATTTGAGAGCATTACTCACAGATATTATGTTCAGATTGAGCAATTATTTCCCTCAAAACCTTGCTCTCACACTCAAATAGTCCCTGTTCGCACTTGGATTTGCTCTGCTTGTGCTCAAACCTTTTGCTTGGACTCAGCTATGTTGTTGCTTGGATAGATTTCCTGCTCTCAATTTCAGATTCTTCTCGCACACCGGCTGCTTCTTCACGCTTGCAAATCTTCTCCTCGCGGATTTTGTCTGTGCTCTCGGATTGTTTGTGTTACAATGCTATCAAAATTCCACAACCAATAGAATGCCAGCTGTACTGTTGACCAATGAAATGATCCCTGCCCCGTTTAGGGTGCGTTCATTTTACTTTAGAACATCCCTTGCAGGCGGGTACTGTACCTCCACGGCTCGTCCACTCCCACCTTCCAGACGTTTAAAAAAAAAAAGTACTTCCTTTGCTTTATTGCGGCTTTTAAAATAAAAAGGCCAGATGAAATAAAAAAAGTGCAGTTTTTATATATGTCACATTAAAATAAAATTATTACAAAATCTGAACGTAATATCTGAGTAATGCTCTCAAATTGAAATAATGCACTCTTGAATAAACATAGGAATATAACTACATATCGCTATAGGCCACTCTGCCTTAAAACACCTCAATTCAACCTTTTGCTAGAGCCTTGACAACTGATGGGAAGAATTAATGCCAACAAAATGAATTTCCTCCTGAAATAAGCTTTCTAGAATTTTCCTATTAACACGTGGAAGTGGGGACTGGCTCCATTATGTGATTTCTTGCTAGTGGGAAGCTAAAATCTGCAATGTGGTGCTCTTGCTTGACACCGCTGCACCTGATATAGAATTAAAATCAACTTGCAAATAAGAAATAATGTAAAATGATTAGATAAAAACAGAAGATTCAGGATATTGTATTTGCCATTGTGTTTAGAAGTCTTAGTATTGACATTTTATCACAATGCACCATTTTCTCTTTCAAACCTCTCATTTTCGAGGTAGGTGTGTCCACTCAACTGACGAACGTCATCATAAAACTCACCTGTCAATGTTTTAAAGGCAATAGGGATCCGGGGGCCTATATATCCATGGAACATGTAATAAAGCAAATCAAAAATGTTTTAATAGCTAAGCATTTTCTAACTAAATAAAAAGTCAACTTCCACAAAATTGGAGAGATTGTATTGTCAATTCCAGTTAAGTTGAACATTTTTCTGCTAATTTTAAACTGAAGTAGCAACCTTTGGGAGCCATTGCCACATATATTTTGCAATGAATTGTAAACATAATTGAATTCACTAGTTAAAATGGATTTTCTCTTTGTCCTTGAATTAAGTTGTTAATGTCAGTGTGTAGTTCCAGGTGAACTGAATACAAGAAAATAACTTACGTTTATAGTTTTGAACCTTTCAAGTAATATACCGGTACCGGACTGTCAGCTGCACATCTTTGCTATGTGTCTTAACGCGGGCCACACACACGTAAATGTAGTGTGTCCAAGTGCTACCAAAATAAAGACCCATAAACATACAGAAGAACAATTCCAACACAGAACATGGATTTCCGTGTTTTTGAACTGTGTATATATATATTTTTGACACACCTGCACCTGGAGACAGACATATACTGATATTTTTTTTACCTAATCGAGAATAAAGATAGTATTGCAGAGAACAGGTTTGTAAAAAAGGATCCTGTTATTGTTCTTCTTAAAAATTGTCAGATGTTGTTTGATGGTACAGAAAGATTGACAATATTACATGGTACAGCAAAAGAGCAAGGAACCTTGATCTTCCCACAATTCAAACAAACGATGGCCATACAAACCTAATCGCATCTGCGGTATACAAAAATTATATTTTTAAATGAATTTACCTAATAGTTTGAAAATAATGACTGTCAGGTGTTTTGATTCTAAAAGCACTTTATACAGAATGTATTACAAAATCTACAAAGGGTTTAGTATGACGGATTGAAAACCTGGCAAATAATCCAGGCTAAATAATCTTCACACTTGATGGCACAACAACAATCACAATCCTAATGAGGCATCAAGGATGTTCAGTTCAATGTGGGCCACAAAGGCACAGGGCATATAGCAGCAGTAAACTGGAGTCTTGTCCTTCTCCCACTCCACAGTCCGGAAAAGAAGTACAGAAATATATTGCACTTGTAAAGACGAGTCAAAAATATAGCTCACAGGTAACCACGGCAACAGGTACCACTAAAAGTCTCATGCGATCACAAATGCATTGGGGTGGCTGTCTTCATCCTAAAAGCCTCAACTGTTACTGTAACAACAAATCCCTGTCTTAGAATCCTTTTCCCTTATCCGCTGAAAACCAAACGGTTATCCCACAAAAGGTAATAGAGTTCAAATTAAGAAGTCCGATAAAGACAATCACAATGAATGATGAAACGTAAGGGAGGACATGCAGTGAAAGCCTACTAGTCTCCAAGTAAAGGATCCTTCTGAATTATCCTTCTGTCGTGCCATAGCAGTGGCTGTTCAACACCCAATCAGGGTTCCGGACTAGCTGCCTGCGTGACGTCCTCCGTCTTACCTGGCTTGTCTGAGGTAAATCTCACTTCTCACGAAGGACACACACTCCTGCGTCGCAGCGTTGTGTGGCCATGGAGGTAACAACCTCCCAGCTGTCAATCACAGGGTCGTAACACTCAATACTGCTGAGAAGGGAGTTACCGTCATACCTGGAGAGAGCGGCAACAAGGAAAAACAATACGTCATGGCCACGTTCAATCTCATTATCAAAGACGAGAAGAATCTGTCATGATTCACATATTACCGTTTTCAACTCCACTGACGTTTTCCCTTTTATGTTGCATATAAAGTGAGATTAAATGTATTTCATATGGTTTCTCTTTGTTTACTGTGCAGTCCACTGGTATTTGGACAGTGACAAGTTCTCCCACCCTTGATTTGGATTTGAAATAATACAATGACAAAGAGTGTAGAGGCCACTATAATTTGAGGGTATTTTACAGTTATATAAAAATTTACCAGGTAGAAATAACAGCAGGTTTTGTACATATTCCCCTCGTTTAAGGGGCCCATATGTATTTGGACTGGTGTTTGCCTTCAAATATTAGGCAGTTGCGTTTGTCTGCATTATTATGCAGGTTTCACTCCCTGCTCGCTCACTCCTCTTGAACGTTCTCCCACTTTTTTCCTCATCCGTTTGTCCGTCAACATATGAAAGAACTGTGAATGCCAACTCTGCTTCAAAAACAGAAGTGGGATGATGGTCTGTCGGGGTGTTCAGGCTTACCCAGCTATGGCATAGAGTCGTCCCCGGAGGACAGTGGCTCCTACGTAGCAGCGTGGAGTGGTCATACTGGCTACCGTGGTCCAGTAGTCTGTCCTAATGTTGTAAACCTCCACAGAGTCGAGGTGTGCGGTTCCATCGAAGCCTCCCACAACATAGATGTGGTCATTGAGCAAAGCTACACCAGCCCCTGCAACAAATAGGAATTTTACACTACGATAGATTTCAGCAACATTTTCGAGTTTGCTCGAGCCGAGCAGGTCTCTCAAATTTCATGTAACCCCCGGAGGTAGCGCACAAAAAGAAATCGAACGATCACCCCTGGGGCTTTGCTAACAGCCCAGGAGGAATGTGTATTGCAGCAAAATTCTTCAGGTGTGATTCAATTGGCTGGGCTGGTTTCTGAGCGAAGCGCTCAAACCGTCTTGAATGACACACCAACAAATGCGTGATTGCAATCTGGAGACATGACAGTGTAAACACAAACAGCATGGAAATTATTTTGTCTTGACTGAAGTGGACTCGAAAATGTTGGTGAAATCTATTGGTTTGTTAATGTGGCCAACGACGACAGGCCCTTCACACATACAAGCCTATGTAGAGAGCAATACTGTTTCCTGCTTATGTGCAGTCCTGATATATTACCATTCTATTATTAAACAAAGTACCGGTACTCACCTGAGCGTTTGGTGGCCATGGGGGTAACATTCGTCCAGTGTCCTGTGTGAGGATCATAACGTTCCACTGAATTCAGAATATTCAAACCGTCGTACCCGCCTGCAAAAGAATTCCATTGGTCCTTCCTCAGGTCAGAGGGCGAGGGGTATGTACACCAATACAGCTACAAACTTATGAAACTCCTACCTAGACAGTAAATGAGCCCACTAGCCACCACCAGGCCAGCTCCTTCCCTGGCTGTCTGCATGTCTCCCAGCATGCTCCACTGGTCAATGTTAGGGTCATAGCGTTCCATGCTGGTGTGGCGGCGGCTACCGTCAAAGCCTCCTGCAACGTAGATCATATCTGCAGGAAAAAAGGATGAGATGTGTGAGGAAACTTATATTTTACCGTCTCTATTAGGAAGCAAAATGTTTTGTAACATCTGAGGTCAGTCAAACTCACTTCAGTGCTATTTGATTTTGTAAACCCAATTGAGACAATGAGGCCTGTCAATCAGAGAAGGTCCAGTACCTCCGAGTGTTGTGGCCCCGGCAAGGCCGCGCCGAACGTTCATAGTGGCAACGGTGTACCAGACGCCATCCTCGTCTGCGGTGTAGTCCAGGCACTCAACCGAGCTTAGCCGCGATCGGCCATCGTAGCCGCCAATCACATACACTCGATCATTGAGGGAGACTGTAGCCACATAACGCCTTTTCCGAGCAATGTTCTATAAAATAATATTTTGGGTAAGCTACAGGGGTATTAAAGGGTTTTAGGCAATTATTACAATTCCAGAGTCATATAAACTTGTAGATACATTTCTATATCTGCAAACAGTTTGTGATGGAATGTGCGCATTTGCTAAGTAGAATTACAGCAATAAATAAGAGTAGTGTTTGGGGAAAGATCGCATTCTCCTATAATGTCCCATTCAAAACTCCCATTTAACTTTTAACAATGGACACATCCTCACTACCAACTATCAATTTAACCATGATTAAAGAAGAGTGATAACGTTTACTACTTATGGGTAAAAAGCCTCATTCCTGAGAGATGACATGTTACCTACTTACAGGTAAAAAGCTACATTTCTCAGAGAAAACATGTTTATTACTTACAGGTAAAAAACTCCATTCCTGAGTTTTAGGATCATACTTCTCCACTATATCTATAGGTGACTGTTGACTGCCAAATCCTCCAATCACCAGCAGGACCTCCTTAGCACCTTGAAAGCGTAACAGTAAATCACATTTTTCCATCAATAACATGACAACAACAACCACCACTGAGCTTGTCTTTTATTCCTGTTATTCAGAAAGGCAACTCCTCCAAAAAACAGATAACATTTTACCTAATCTGGCTTGGGTGCGTGGCCCCTGCATCTCACTCCTCAGTTCGGGTCTAAGATGGAATTTCTTGGCCTCATCCACAAGGTCTCGACAGGGAAGACTGCATCGAATTAGGGGCTGAAACATATCATCACATTTACTTGGTCAACCTAGTGGGAATGTACTTAATTACTTGCTGACCATCTTTGTTTTAGAACACATACTGTATCACTGAGTTGGTAAATACAGTTGTATGCAGAAGTTTAGGCACCCCTGACAATTTCCATGATTTTCATTTATAAATATTTGGGTGTTTGGATCAGCAATTTTATTTTGATCAAATAACTGAAGGACAGTAATATTTCAGTAATGAAACTAGGTTATTTTGGATGAACAGAAAATGTGCAATATGCATCAAAATTAACTTGAACAGGTGCATAAATTTGGACACCACAACAGAAATATCACATCAATACTTAGTTAAGCCTACTTTATCAGAAATAACAGCCTCTAAACTCTTCCTATAGCCTGTAATGAGTGTCTGGATTCTGGATGAAGGTATTTTGCACCATTTCTCCTTGCAAAACTGCTCCAGTTCAGTTAGGTTTGATGGTTGCCAAGCATGGACAACCTGCTTCAAATCACCCAACAGATTTTCAATGATAGGGGCGCAGATGGCTCAGTGGATAGGGAGTCAGACTTGTAGTCAGAACGTTCGATTCCCGACTGAGCCAAATGGCGTTGTGTCCTTGGGCAAGACACTTTACCCTAATTGCTCCCAGGTCGTTGCTGTAAATAAGAAATTGTTCTTAGTCAACCTACCTGGTTAAATAAAGGTTAAATAAAATATTCAGGTCTGGGGACTGGGATGGCCATTTCAGAACATTATACTTGTTCCTCTGCATAAATGCCAGAGTTGATTGTGAGCAGGGTTTTGGGTCATTGTCTTGTTGACCCAAATATCCAGCCCTGGCGTAACTTCAACTTTGTGACTGATTCCTCTACATTATTTTAAAATATCTGCTGATATTGAGTGGAATCCATGCTACCCTCGAATTTAACAAGATTCCCAGTGCTGGCACTGGCCACACAGCCCCACAGCATGATGGCACCTCCACCAAATTTTACTGTGGGTAGCAAGTGTTTGTCTTGGAATGCTGTGTTCTTTTGCCGCCATGCATAACGCCCCTTGTTTTGACCAAATAACTCCATCTTTGTTTCATCAGTCCACAACACCTTCTCCAAAATGAAGCTGGCTTGTCCAAATGTGCGTTTGCATACCTCAAGCAACTCTGTTTGTGGTGTGTGTACAGAAAAGGCTCAGTGACACCATCTGCAGCAAAATAATGTTGTAGGTTTTGGAGGTGGTCTGTGGGCTGTTTTTGACCATTCTCCCCATCCTTTGCCTCTCCAATATTTTACTTGGCTTGCCACTTCTGGCCTTAACAAAAACTGTGCCTGTGTTCTTCCATTTCCTCACCATGTTCCTCACAGTGGACAGTGACAGATTACATCTCTACGATAGCTTTTTGTAGCCTTCCCCTAAACCATCTTGTTGAACAATCTTTGCTTTCAGGTCATTTGAGAGTTGTTTTCAGACCCCCATGTTGCCACTCTTCAATGGAGAGACAAAGAGAACAACAACTTGCAATTGGCCACCTTAAATACCTTTTTTCATGATTGGATGCACCGGTCTATGAAGTTCAAGGCTTAATGAGCTCACCAAACTAATTGTGTGTTCCAATTAATCAGTGCTAGGTAGTTACAGGTATTGAAATCAACAAAATGGCAAGGTTGCCCAAATTTATGCACCTGTCTAATAAAAATTTGATGCATATTGCACATTATCTGTTTATCCAATGAACCTCGTTTCACTACCAAAATATTACAGTATCCTTCAGTCATTTGATAGATCCAAATAAAATTGCTGATCCGAACACCCAATTATTTATTAATGAAAATTATGGAAATTGTCAGGGGTGCCCAAACATCTGCATACAACTGTAGTTAAGATTTTTACACAATGTACCGTCGTGTTTTGGTCATCGAGACCCGATTTGTGATTGAGGGTTCCCTGATTGTTTTTGAGCAGGTTATAAAGCACATGTCAAGAGGAGCTTTTTTCACATCTCTGAAATTCTAATATTTCTGTCAAGGAATAATGTGGAGAAGTTAATCCATGCTTTTGTCACTTGAAGATTAGATTGCAATGCTGATAAAACATTTAAAAAATTCAATTAGTTCTTAAATAAGTCTTCAGACTGTAGAAGCTGGTTATTTAGCTGGAAAACATCTTGGTAAAAAAGCAGAGTCTTTAAGGTAGGTAGCAGTGGAAAGTTCTAGGTCTTTGTTTCATCTCGTCTCAGCAGAACTGGCATCACTGCTGGGCAGGAACAAACAGGTTGTAAAGACATGATTAAGGATCTGGCCCGGTCAGGAACATCTCAGTCCCTATTAACTGCCTCAAGCTTGATTTTAGCCTGTATTTATTCACTTGGGACTCAGCATCTAGCCAATCCCTAAGCCCTTACATCATAGTTCTAGCCAATGGGAGAATGCCAAAAGCCTCTTTCCTTATCTTTTAGTTCTTATCTGATCAGTGGCCTTAAACTTCAAAATATTCCCTAGATGATTTAATGAATAGTAACTCTGTCCTCCTATAGTGACCTTTCCCGTTAGTCTGAATGGTATAAAACAAATATATAAACATTAGATCTGTGATCATATTACAGTCTAATATATGTAATAGATTGAGTTTTAAGCTATCAGTTATCTTCTGTCTGTAAGGTATTCTGATTATTACAAGACTGAGAACAGCCACTGATGGCCTCTCTGGGCCCGCTCGGTACTCCTGCACAGTCATCCTGTCAGTCATTAGCCGCTTTCCAGCCGCAGGGAATTTTTGCAGTTCCTAGAACATAACGTTCCTATAACCCTTTTTTTCTTGTGTTCCGATGGAAGAAATTGCGGGATTATTTAGAAATTGCGGGATTATTTAGTTCCTCGCAACGCAGTTACTATAACCCTTTTACGTCCAACTCTAGAGCAGGGTCTTTCCATTTTCCATTTTCCTAGGTCTACATTGATTTGTCCAACTGATAAATTACGCCTGTCGCTTCATTTGTCTGTTGCGTAATACATATTGTGCTGGAGCCTTCGTCTATTGTGTTTCTCTGTTAAGTAGCTACTCAATTTCTATGACTCCAGCCTAGTTTTTAAACGCCGTGGTTCGAACTCCGTTATTAGGACATATGAGCACAACAACTCTTTTTAAAAATTGTATTGGATGTCGTTTTCAGGCTCGTAATCTGAACAAACAAACAGTAAGCCGCTGAAGGAACCCAGCACTACTTCAGCTGAAAACAACCAGATCATCCGCATACATAAGTGTATTTACAAAGTTATCTCCAATCATACACCCAGTGTTACAAAAACATTAAACTGTGAAATGTTGTGGTATGTGGCGCTATGCTAAAGTCTAGTGACAACGCTATAAATGCCCGTTGCGGTGCTTGCTTCACTCCCTTATCCCTTCTACCAGTTCCTATGCACACTTGACCAGTGTGAATGCAAATAGCAAAACCGGTTTCGAGGGAATCTCCACTTTTGTATCTCCACTTTCGTGAAATGACCGGCCAACCCATGTGAGAGATGCAAACTCAGTCTCAACATTTAAGTCTATGCCGAAGACTCATCTCTTCAGTAAGTTCTATGATATAGTGTAGTCTGGGAGGCCCAGGCAGCGAAAGTTGAACGGTGGCACTGTTTGATGAACCACCCATGCTGCCTTTGCCTGGTAGGCTCCCCGCTCTCCACTGGGATGTCCTCGCTCCAGGGCCATTTGGGGGCCGAGTCACTAGCCTGCAAATGTTGCCCCATGATACCCAACAGGAAGGGAATACACTGTGTGGACTAAAGTGAACCCTCTTTCATGGTCTGTTGAATCTTTGAATCCAGACCCCCGACGCAGTTCCCTAAAGTCATGCTGCAATAGTTTATGTGCTGGTGGACTAGGGTCATTCTGTGCATTCTCAGTCCCCACTGTTTCATTGGTTTATGTGATGGGATGACAGAAAGTTATATTTATTTTGTGGTTGGTATTTTATATTGGAGGTACTAGACCTAAGGTATGCCTGCTCCAATATTTCCGATGGACCCATACTCTTGGAACATGCTTCAGAACAATGTGGTCTGATAATTCCTTCCTGTCTCTATAAGACCTTGCTGTGCTGGTGCCTACGTCACTGTGGTTGATGATCATGTTTTCTGATTGGTAACTCCAGCTGATAAATTATTTGTCTATAATTCAATAGGCCAAGTAGCTTTCAGATCCCCCCTTTCTACTGTGTCCGAGAAAATTTTAGAGTTAGTGCTGGCTGATGGCAGTCAGTTCTAGAATGAACCAAGGGTTGTATCTGCTCTTAGTTCGAAAGTTTTTGAAAGGGGAGTGCTTATTTAGGATAGCAAGAGAGGCATTGTTAAAGAATGAATATGAGGGCTACGAGAAAAACTGCCTACATCCCATAAGAGTGACCGTGTATGATTTGGCTGCCTCACCTCTGAGTCAATCACGTCTGTGATGTATCTGCCTCACATCTGAGTCAATCACGTCTGTGATGTATCTGCCTCACATCTGAGTCAATCACGTCTGTGATGTATCTGCCTCACATCTGAGTCAATCACGTCTGTGATGTATCTGCCTCACATCTGAGTCAATCACGTCTGTGATGTATCTGCCTCACATCTGAGTCAATCAC
>JACXGM010034821.1:0-11862 GCA_016801145.1 Umbra pygmaea | reverse complement strand
CTACATGTCCATCTGTGACCTTACTCTACATCTGGTGGGATATCTGGCTACATGTCCATCTGTGACTTTACTCTACATCTGGTGGGCTGTCTGGCCTCATGTCTGTGATTTTACTTTACATCTGGTGGGCTGTCTGGCTACATGTCCATCTGTGATCTTACTCTACATCTGGTGGGCAGTCTGGCTACATGTCCATCTGTGATCTTACTCTGAATCTGGTGGGATATCTGGCTACATGTCCATCTGTGACCTTACTCTACATCTGTTGGGATATCTGGCTACCTGTCCATCTGTGACCTTACTCTACATCTGGTCGGATATCTGGCTACATGACCATTTGTGATCTTACTCCAAATCTGGTGGGCAGTCTGGATACATGTCCATCTGTGATCTTACTAAAAATATGGTGGGATATCTGGCTATATACCCTTCTGTGATTTTACTCTACTAAAGGTGCATGAATCTTTGAGGTGTCTGGCTACATGTCCATCTGTGATCTTACTCGAAATATGGTGGGATATCTGGCTACATACCCTTCTGTGATTTTACTCTACTACAGGTGCATGAACCTTTGAGCTGTCTGGCTACATGTCCATCTGTGATCTTACTCGAAATATGGTGGGATATCTGGCTACATACCCTTCTATGATTTTACTCTACTACAGGTGCATGAATCTTTGAGCTGTCTGGCTACATGTCCATCTGTGACCGTATGCTGCTCAGTCCCACTCAGATACAATGACATCATAATTCCCTGTCATGCTTCAGCTTCTTCTTTAGGAAAGCCCAGGACCTGAATTGGGCCAGGTTGAATGGCCACAGAACCAGCCTCTAGGCCTGCAGTACTCTGGTGCAAATCGGCTAGACACAAGTTTTCTGTATAGCCCACTGAAGCCTCGGTCTCCCACAACAGCTGAATAGATATTAGATAAAACCAACATTTAACCTTATTCTAAATACAAATCCGATTTCAGTGTTTACTTTGTGCATGTCTTTGTAGCTATGGTCCAATCCTCAGCAGCCTCTGAAGGATCGGAGGTCATGTGATATGTGTAGGTTTATCAGGAAGCTGACATTGAACAGAAGTTTTCTTATAGTTTCCCATGGAATCTGCATTCCTGTATGAACCAGTCGCTGGCATTGATCTCTCCTCAGTCCTCAAAAACATCTGGGAGAAGTACTTCCCTCCTCATTTACTCTCCCTCACAACTGTAGTGAACACTACTGAAGCTGAACTCTCAGACAGATAAAGAACGTATGTGCTGACAGACAGACAGACAGACAGACAGACAGACAGACAGACAGACAGACTGACAGACAGACTGACTGACTGACTGACTGACTGACTGACTGACTGACAGACAGACTGACTGACTGACTGGCAGACTGACTGACTGACTGACTGACTGACTGACTGACTGACTGACTGACTGACCGACTGGCAGACTGACTGGCAGACTGACTGGCAGACTGACTGACTGACTGACTGACTGGCAGACTGACAGACTGACTGACTGACTGACTGGCAGACTGACTGACTGACTGACTGGCAGACTGACTGGCAGACTGACTGGCAGACTGACTGACTGACTGACTGACTGGCAGACTGACTGACTGACTGACTGGCAGACTGAGTGGCAGACTGACAGACTGACTGACTGGCAGACTGACTGACTGGCAGACTGACTGGCAGCTTTGACAAACAGCATTTAAGTCCCTCTCGTTACAGGCTTCCATCTCCATATTTAGTAGCTGGTCATTAACCCTTCCCTGCCCCGATTGCTAATTTATAGTGGTTTCTTTTATTTGCCTTGAGTTGACCCTTCATATCCCATCCCATTAAAGCAGAGAGGGCGCCCTGCCGCTTTACAGCCAGTTAAATTACACTTTGATGTTTTTTCTCTCTGGCTTTGAATGAGGTCCTAATAAATGTCTGACCTTCACTAACTGAAGGAAGGTGCTGCTACTTATCATAGATAAACCTATGGAAGAATGATGATAACAGAAACAGTATTCTATACATGATCAATATGTTGTATATCAACAGTATTCCATGTGTGAACCTTGTTCTGTGAACAATATTTTATGTCCGTAGGAGAGGGAGGA
Source organism: Umbra pygmaea (assembly GCA_016801145.1). Classification (NCBI taxonomy): domain Eukaryota; kingdom Metazoa; phylum Chordata; class Actinopteri; order Esociformes; family Umbridae; genus Umbra; species Umbra pygmaea. Next base: position 9,756 of record JACXGM010034821.1, on the reverse strand, counting down.
TTTGAAAGAGACCTATTGTTCAAGCCCCTTTCCTACACACACAAAAATACACACACACACACAAACGCACACACACACATAAAAATACACACACACATACAAATACATAAACATAAAAATACACACATAAACAAACATAAACACACGAACACACACACGCGTAAAAATACACAGACATAGACAGACAGACAGACAGGCAGGCAGACAGACAGACAGACAGACAGACAGACAGACAGACAGACAGGCAGGCAGACAGACAGACAGACAGACAGACAGACAGACAGACAGACAGACAGACAGACAGACAGACAGACAGACAGGCAGACAGGCAGACAGGCAGACAGACAGACAGGCAGACAGACTGCATGAAACAGAGTCAGACAGATAGCAGGCTGGTCTGGCTGTTTTTGGGCAAAGACTGGGGAGGCATATCAGAGATAAGGAACCTCTCTGAACCGATTGTAAGAAAAAGATAATCTGTACAACCCCAGCCTTTAGAGATAAAAATGTTTAAAAAAACTTAATTTATTGGTTCTAGGGAACATCATTGGATTTTGATTATGGGCTGTCTTTAACCCAAGATTGTAGCTAATATGGTCTGTGATGCTTTTGTCTTGTTTGTGAAGGACATCAGGACCTACAACAGTAGAGCTACAAATTAATATGGTACCTCAATCAGTCAGACTCTGTGGACTCTAAGGAACTCACAAAAGTCCTGTGTTATGCTCTACAAAAGTCCTGTGTTATGCTCTACAAAAGTCCTGTGTTATGCTCTACAAAAGTCCTGTGTTATGCTCTACAAAAGTCCTGCGTTATGCTCTACAAAAGTCCTGTGTTATGCTCTACAAAAGTCCATCTAAAGTAGTGTTCCTGAAACAATGGAAAAAAATGTATATGGTGGCAGAATGGCAAACTTTCTACGGTAATTGCCATGTTTTTTAAAGATTTTTCATGCACCTTAGCAGTAAAGATCAACTACACAGAATTTTCTAGTCATTTTTGCATATATATTTGAATATAATACACTTACAAAATTACTTGAAATTCCTGTTTAGTTTGTATAGCTACAGTACTTAGTATTTAATACTGTAAATTGAATTGTTTAAATACTATAAAAATACATTTGTGATTAGAAGGAATTGCAACTTGCAGGCAAATTCTTCAAACTATAGCAAGTATATTATATCCTTGCATTTATCATATTTTTACTGCACATAATATTGGCACAAACATGTTACCATGCAGACAGTCAGTCTCGATCTTCCAGAACTATCAACCCAATGTGTTAGTCATCATCACATACATTCTGAGTGACATCACTGCTTAGGTCTTCTCACACATACTTAGACAATCTCCCTTTGGCTGCTAAGAAAGTCCATACTCTTTCACTTCATGCTGAGAAACATCCGATTCACCTTTATCAACTACAACCCCAATTCTGAAAAAGTTAGCACAGCAGGGATATTGCAAAAAAACAACAAATGGAGTCATTTGAAAAAACAATTCACCCTGTGTTCACAGTTTCCAAATTCTTAATAAGTGTTAATAAACTAAACCTAACTTTTTCGAGTGTGTTGCAGTCATGAGATTTTAAATGAGTGTATCTTTTAAAAAATAAATTTAGTTCGCAAAGTCAAACATCACATAATGTGTTAATAATGTGTTTTCAATATAATACAGGGTGAATTAAATTTTTACATTACCTTTTGTTTGTTTTTTGCAATTCCATACTGTCCCAACTATTTAGAATTGGGGTTGTAAGTAACAATGATACACTGATTTGGGGTTGTAAGTAACAATGATACACTGATTGGGGTTGTAAGTAACAATGATACACTGATTTGGGGTTGTAAGTAACAATGATACACTGATTGTTACTTGGTAATAGAAAGAGGACAACATATAGGAACAGAGGAAAACGTCTTCTGCTCAAAGTTGATATACAGTCTTACAAAATGGCTGGCCAGCATATAAATTAATGGAATTTAAGCAGTGAGTGGCATCCCTCAGTATAGGGAGTCTGACTTGAAGTCGGAAGGTTAATTTAATTTTTTTTAATTTAACCTTTATTTAACCAGGTAAGTTGACTAAGAACAGTTTCTTATTTACAGCAACGACCTGGGAGCAATTAGGGTGAAGTGTCTTGCCCAAGGACACAACGACATTTGGCTCAGTCGGGAATCGAACTTGCAACCTTCTGACTACAAGTCTGACTCCCTATCCACTGAGCCATCTGCGCCTCCAGGTTGCCGGTTCGATTCCTAACTCTGCCATATGTCGTGTCTTTGAGCAAGGCACTTTACCATATGTTGCTCAAGAAGGATGTCCCTGTACTTACTGCCAGTTGCGCTGACTAAAGAGCATCTGCTAAATGACTAAAATGTAAAAATGTAGGTAATATACATTTATTTAATGACTTATTTAAAGTATCAGTATTTTCTAGATGCGGGGAGATGAGCACAGTTAACTCCAACTATTTAATGAACAGTCTGAAGGTGGCCTGACGTGGTGAGTCTAGTTAGTCTTTTAGGGACAGGTGGTATCACAGCAGGGGGGAGAAAAGGTTAAGGTGGCTTGTTTTTTTGGTCGTATTTGACATGTATTGCTTGTGTGCCCTCCGCCTGCCAAAAGATAATTTTTGGAACAGGCCGTGACTGGGTTGGGAGGGGTTAGCAATTATCTTTCCTTTAAACTGTGAGGGTGGTGAGTTTTCTTTGGAGGGGGGGTCCTAACATGATATCTCATCTTTTAGTCAATGTAACTGCTGTACAGACGTGAATACACCCTGATTATCATTGAGTATTTGAATCGAAAAGAAATCTACAAAAGATATTTGGTCCAATATTACGTCTGTTGGCATAAAAAAAGGTTTGATTCCCAAAGCTGACGAGGTGATCAGGTTATCTGTTTATCTGACCTTGAGCATGGCACTGAACCCTAATTGCTCCTGGGTCTCCAACAATAACGGTTGATATCCCGAAGACTTGCAGTGGGATTTGCCATGATTCATTGACACCTTGGAGCTATTTCCATTTTACACCAACAAACTTAGAAAACACTTGTCGGTGTGTGTGGAATTGACTCATCCTGTAAGCCCGCAATATTTCACCTTTGACATGTAGAGTACCGCACCTAATATGAATATTTTTTATTGCCAGAATGACAACCAAAATGTCAGTGTCTAACACTCAGCCAACAGGGTGTAGCTTAAGCATGGTTCAAAATGACAAGCGCTATGCAGCGAGATTTATCAGCATGGTTGAGTGCCATCACTCAGCATTCAGATCTAACATTATGAGAGACCCACACATAGAAATGAAGTGGATAGAAAGAACATTCCAATTCAAATCAATGTAGCAGAATGGTCAGAGCGGCAGCCATTTTTACCTGTACCATTCCATTGCAAAGATCTAGCGGCCTATTTCCGCATTAATCCGATTTGCGTGTTTAACAACAATCGCCATTTTGTTGTGTACTAATCAAATGATCACGCCAAGCAACTCAATGGCCTTTCTATGATCCCACATCACAAATAGACTGAAGAAAATAAATGGATTTTTATTAACTTAATGGATATCTACTACATATCTCACAGTCGCTAACTGGAGTTCTATTCATTGCATTAATGCCAGCTAGATTTGGCTCATTTGCAATGGCTAGTTAGCATTGGGTAGTTAGCAATGCCTAGATAGCATTGGGTAATTAGCATTGCTAACAAAACTCGTTGTGGTATACTAACATTCATCTGACTTTTGGAAAGAACTGCAGATAAAGGGCCTAAAATCCCAAACGATGTTTTTTAATAAGGTGAAGTGTAGTCTCTTCTCCCCATCTCTGTCAGGCTATGTGTGGAGTAACACTCATGTACTGTCATCTTGAGGAGCACTCAGCTATCTGCTAGCCAGATGTTTCCATTCCTGGAACCTCGAGTTGATCTCACACACTGCACTACACCCTATTTCAGAAACACCCTTTCCATCGAAAATATATCTTTTTTGAGAATGCGTTTCTATGAACGCTGTTGCGGCAGCCACCATCTCAAAATGGCATCCCTCGGAATTGAACTCTGAACAGGCCGAACGTAAAACTACGCAAAGCATTTAAGGTGCCATGATGCCACAGCACAGCAATGTAAACACTCAAAACACACCCAGTGTCGCCGACGTGTACCCCAGAAACACACACACAATTCTCTCCTCCACCACGCACACACATCCCCCCCTCACGTACACATACTGTTCTACATAATCACTCAAAACGCTGCCCCAAAACCTGATACCTATTCCTGGCGTTTGGTTTATTTACTTGGGGCATTGGTGAATCGAGGTTACGTACACCAGTCCTACTCTGTCATCCCAGGGCCTGTCTGACAGACGCTGCGGCTTTGGAGCGTTTGTGTTGGGGAGCCTCAATAATAACCGTAGGAGTCAGTGCTCTCTAAATAACGTCCTATCCACTTTAGCGTGCACTCGGGCTCATAGATCTCCAGTCAAAAGATGTGCACTCCGCAGGAAATAAGGCGCAATTTGGGCTATAACTATACACATCTGCCTTGTATTAATGGGGTAGCTAGCTCTCCCGTAGTGCTATAGACTGGCCTGCATTCCTGACGACTCCTGCCATGCAAAAACTCCCATCAGTTTCACTGGTGGTTCGCATTCATTCACTGCTCTTTATTCACGTACAGAGTTTTTAAGTCAGCTGACGCTGCCAGCGTCCCTTGGCCCGGTTAGGTCATATCAGTGCCTTTGTAATGTCTGAATGTGGCACAACTAAAGTCAAATTGACTCCTAAACTTTCTGCCATGTTATTTCTCCTAACCTGCTGCAAACGTTTTATGCTTGCTTTGATAATTCTCCTAACCTGATGCGTAGGTCCTCCTAACCTGCTGTGTTCATCCTTCTAAACTGCTTTCGTACATTCTCCGAAATTACTTTCACCTTACCCTGCTGCCAAAGTCACTACTGACAGTACACTGTAAAACCGAATAGTAAGCAGGACTCAAAAAAATTAAGGTAACTGATTACTTCAAAAGTTTTGAGTTCCTGAAGTACTTCCTTTTGAGTTCAGAATACTTAAAATACCTTCAAACATTTTAAGTGCACTGGAACAATTATTTTCTTTTTGAGTTCATGGAACTTAAACATTTAAAATTAGTGTAACAATGTGTGCAGCTTTACAAACAAAATACGGCCCATAATAGATTTACATTGACTTGAAACTGCATTCCCTTAATCAATGTAATGTTTTTCAGTCTCACTTTGTACATTATGTTTGGAAATGCTCTCAAAACTGTTAAATGATGGCAAGACACAGTGACTGTTAATTTCATGAACTCAAAAATTTTGAAGTAATCAGTTACCTTCTGCTGACTTTCGGGTTTACAGTGTAGAGGCACCCTGTCTAGTCAAAATGCAATTGCCTGAGGCATCAGCGAAGTAGAACCAAGCCTTAAACACTGCAGCTCTCAGATTCATGTAGCATTAGCCTTTAAAACGAACATAGTGCCAGGTTTAGGATGAGCTAAACCATTGATAAGTTACAGACTCCATGGAACCAACTCATCCTGTATTAACTGGAGCACCAACCTAGCATGTAGGACGAGACTTGATAATGACCATCTTGTCAAAATATACTGTAGAATGAACAATATACAGTAGGCCATGTTTGATTTGATATTGTTGTTAAAGGAGATTAAAATTAACTGTTTAAAATATTTCAAAAATATTTTTGTTCTTTCTTTGCCATGTTAAAATATCTGAAATAATTAAACATACAGCGGTACTGCGAAATAAACTAAAGTACTGAAAATGAAATAGAAGAGTTTGTGGTTAAGTTTAGGTATATGAGTAGAATTAGTGTAAGGTTTGGGTTCAGGCATTAAGGAATAGAAAAGTTTGGTTATTGAGATAGGTTATGGTTAATGTTAGGTTAATTTTAGATTAAGGTTACGGTAAGTGTTTAGGGTTAGAGAATATATTATTCACTATGGTAGTCAAACCAACAGGGATGTGTGTGTGTATGTGTTACCCTACAAAAGGTTTAGGCAAAAACAAAAGTAAACCAAATTTGCTTTAAAAAATAATTAAATGAAAGTTTTCTAAATATAAAAAAATAAAGAGAAGTAATCTGCGAAAAGATTTAAGAAAAAAAACCATCAGTTTGTTGTAACCACCCTTTGCCTTATACATCCATTATATTACTGTAGCCTAGTTTCACTGTCTTGCAGTCTTATAATAGAACTACCTAGATTGGAGAACTTGCCACAGTTCTTCTAGATTTTGGTTGTCTCACTTGCTTCTGTCTGTCCAGGTAATCCCAGACAGCCTGAATGAGGTTGAGGTCAAGGCTCTCTGTAGGCCATACCATCTGTTGCAGAAAGCCTTGCTCTTCTTTTCATTGAAGATATTCCTTTATGACTTTGACGGTCTGTTTGGGTCTTTGGCCTGCTGCAGAACTAAGTTATGACTGATCAGAAACCCCTAATGATCTTGCATGATGAATCCAGAGTGCCTTAGACTTGTGCACAGTATTTTATGTGCGGTTGGGATATTGTTGTTATAGAAGGACAAGGGTAAACGACAGTGTGTTATATGTAGACACTAGGTATGCTCATTGTCTCAAAACAATAGCACACTAACAATTTCCAAATAGTAAACAATAAACAGTCTATGTGTGGGTGGTGGATGAATACAAATGCAATGAAATTGAGCAATATCTACATTGCTGAGTTACCGAAAGACCCCACACAAAAGCCTGTTGACGCCTGGGACTTTGGCTAGGCTCCCAAGTCTATCCTCCCTGAAGCTTCATTGCAATCTGGCTGCAACATTTTATAGAATAACATTGCAGCGCGCTCCTCCGGGAGATATTGAATTTAATGATCTCTGTTTAAATGTCTCTCTCTCTCTGTCATTGGACTTTGCCAGATGTTTCTGTTCGATGCAGGGCGCTCAATTCCTGGCTCTCACCTTGAGAAAAACCAACCACTATAAATTGTGATGAGGATTTAACACAAAACAAAAGGCGTGACTCCCTGTTGTTTGCAGTCACGGGAAAGCAGTTTTTTGTTTTCAACTGAGTTGTAATTTGGCATAAGGTGACGCTGGCAGCGGTGGTTCAATCAGGATATTATACAGATTGAAAGTTATCGAATACTGTCCTCTGTTTAGGCAATGTCGCACCCTGAATCGACTCGAAGCGTATCTTTCGGATTCACGCTGTAATTAATTGTCGGCAAGTGGTTGGTAGCTTAATTAATTGTAAATTCAACCTATCAAAAATCGTAAATACTTTGTCAATGTGGGAAAGCCTTCGACTGCACAGTAGGCTAGATTTAGGAATTAGTCAATGTCCCGTTTTTTAAGGTTGGCTACTTCTGTTTTTAATAGGATAAGTGATTTAAAAAAAGTGTCTTATATATTATAATTCCCAATGGAAACTTGTAAAAAAATAAGAACTATAATGTAAGACTAAGGTTATTTTAATGATATTGAAGTATATGAGTGTTGTTATTGTCACTATTTTGTGTTTTGAAGAATACCGTTCAAAGACTTCCAGAATGATCTGCGCTTTAAAAATAAGCTGATTCTTTCTCTAAAACACCAAGTTGGATACCAGGTTTGTGGGAGTCATTCTAAAGGTCATGTGTTTTTAATATTTTTGTATTATTAACCTATGTTACAAATTGTGTGACAACATCTGCATACCATTCACCTTTTGAAAAGCCTTCCACTTTAAGCATTAATACATATTATATCAACTTTAACAAGAACATTAGAATTTATTTAAATGTTTGCAATGTATGTTGAAACTGTTAGCACCTTATCAGTGTGTTATTATTGGAAGATGTAAAACATAATTGGAATAGTGTAGTTATAGAAATTCTGAAATTGAAACCTAGATACAAAAAGAATCTATAGCCATAAATTAAATATGATTGACGAGATCAAAAGAATAGCTATCAGACCTATAACACTTTGCTATTATGCAAATGTCCACATGTTCATTGCATGGTGTTTTATTCTGCTCACCCATCCCATTATTACAACGTAGCTATAAATCTGTTACATTGTCTGACACGATTATCATCATATGTCGTGAAGACACTTTTGGTGATCGTGCACTGCCCTGCGCGGGCGGTCTTTTGCCTGTCAAGCCACGCAGTAGGCCTAAATTAATGTTTCATATCATGGAAAATGTTTAATGTACAAATATATATGTGTTTGAAATATATATGTGTTCCGAAATAATGCAACGCATTAGGCCTATGTAAACACAGAACACATCAATAGTAGTTTTTCACACAACTTAAAACATGTAAGACCTTCCATGCTAATTGTCTTTTGGTATTCTTTGCTGGATTTTGTGTTTTAAGCATTATGTCATTACACTTCATATTGCCCGGTTGATTGTTATGCATATAGGCCTATGATATGTGTAATTGACGAAGAGAATGTTATAGCCTAAATCAGAACGTAGGGTAGGCCTAATGGTTCACAAAAAAGTGTTCGCTACATATAAATTATTTGAGAAACAGGTGGATTACAAGAAGACAATAAACAGTTTAGTAGCAATTTTGTTTAAATTAATCTGTTTCTTGAGTTAAAAAAATAATATAGTCTATCTGTAGTAACGTTTCGCAAATTTTAGTCATTATTCAGTTTAAAAACCAACAACTTTGCTTCATTATGCCGTCTCTAAAAACAAAAGTTTGCCTGTGACTTTACCATAGACGGAATGCCAACTATGAATGGTATATGCTGATTTATTTTTATTCAGTTGCACTCTAACCTCTTCGCTTCGTTATTAGCCTATACTTGTCCGCATGACGTGGATATTAGTTCCGTAGTATGTTGTTGTTTGGGATAAGGATTGACTGGCAAGGAAGGACATATCGCTGTTTTATAATTAAATGAATACATAACTAAATTAAACTTAGTAAACTTAGTAACTTGTATGTGCTGACTCTCTACAAATCAATCAAATTAAGTTTTATTTGTATCCAACCCACCAGTAACAAGAGTAATTTCAAGAACATGTTTGGATAGGCTACTGATAGTTCTTAACGTGCACATCGCGGACAAACTTAACTGTGTAGAACTTACCATAACAGGGGGTGAGCGTGCGGTTGTGTCCGCTGCTTTCCGGAGGTGTTTTGCAACCTGGTCGTTGCATGAAGAGATGGTATTTGTTAAAGTTGTTGCCTTCCTCGTTGCCGCCGTCCAGAGACTGGCAATCCTGTTGAAACGGACTCCGAGACTTCTCTCCGTAAACCTGTTGTCCTTTTGGTAGGAACGTGGGACTGTATTTGGTTTCACTCGTTTGGAATGTCCTGAATGGATTCGACGGCTGATCCCTACTGTGAGGTGACGACGTGTTATAATATGAATCCATGGATGTCATATCACAATATGAAACGCACGTATCTACGTTCATTCCTAAAATAAAACAAACTAAAATTTGAATAGAAAAATCCAAAGTTTCTTCGTTGTCCTTATCCACTTGCAGCAAGAGAACGGTTCTCTCATACACTGAAGAACACACGCACACACGCTCGCTCACACACGCTCGCTCACACGCTCTCTCTCTCACTCAAACACACTGCCGCATCTGGGTTGGTTGGAGATGGAATCATATGTTTGCCAGAGACTTGCAGCAGACGGAACAAACGCTAAGAAAACCCCCCTGAAGGTTTACCGGGGTAAGGAACAAAAAGTCAGTTGCTTAAAAGATGATGCCACTGGGCCTACTAAG